>JAHHFK020002651.1:0-22664 GCA_024533555.2 Aedes koreicus
CAGGAAGACCGAGAAGAAAATTTCAATCGCGAACCATGTTCTATCCGTTAACAACTAAAACCCTGTATTTTCAGGACGAACAAATAAATTTGCCAACTAAAGAGTATGTTTGATTGAAATTTCTCTTGAGCTCATTGAAATGTTCATTACCACGCACCGGCTCAACATGGCGTTGCTTGAAAAGCCACGTTCTGGAGAAAATGAGCAACATTTTTTATTAGTATCCATATATAAATCTCTATTTGCCATGTTAAAACTAGCAAGCACGTTGTACATTCAACAAACGAAATATTAACAGTTAATTTGAGCGGAACTGCAGCACGGCAGACCAATTATGTGTTTCACATATTCAGTGTAGGGGGTAGGTTAGCTTCATTGTAGTTCTTGTTGTACATAGGTTCATAGTGGATTAGGTGCAGATAATAGATTAGGTTAGTTGCAGGTAGTTTTAAAATGTGAGTTATAATTTTTCTGGCCAATATTTACAAACTATTGTTTGTATTGTTACTATTGTTATGCAGTTTCAGAAGCAAGTGTGTCTAAATCTCAACTCTCTTGGGATAGGGTTCTGAGGCCCTGACAAGGGCCGTTTTTCTGTTGCCTGAGTAGAAAAGATGCGAATTTAACCTCCGAAACCCCTGTCGCTCTAATGAAAACTAATGATTTTATTTCCACGCTGCTGTCTGGCGTAACAACTGAGGCCCGTCCCCTTTTGTAAAATTTGATTTGCATTGCCTTCGTTGAGAACCCCCTTCTTGTCATGTTATGATATATGCCATTATATAAAACAGGCCTGGCATTCCCGTTAAAACAATAAAGAAGAAGAATAGTAATCATTCGTTATTGGATCATCGACACGTTCAGACGTGTGTATCCCGCTCTCGTGATAAAAAAGCGCTTTTCCGAGATGTTCCGAGTTTTTGGCCCTGATGCTGGAAATCGAGTAGACGCTGATGTGGCGCCTGACGTGGCTGGCACGTCCGCTAGACGAGGCAAGCGGAAGAAGCCCGACGTCGACGCTGACGTAAATCATCCCTCCGTAAACAACTAAAATCTGTCCTTTTCAGGACGACCAAATCAATTTACCGATTAAAGAGTATGTTTGATTGAAATTTCTCTTGAGCTCATCGAAATGTTCATTACCACGCACCGGCTCAACATGGCGTTGCTTAAACTGCCGCGTCCCGGAGAAAATGGCCAAATCAATCGCCCACATCATCTTCGTGGTCAAGTGGTTAGCGGCGTCGCCCGTCGTTCAAGCGGTTGTTGTCATGAAGTTGAGGGTTCGATTCCCGCTCCAGCCAGTGGAACTTTTTGCAAAACGAAAATGTCCAAACTGGTCTACTTGGTGTTAGGTTAAGTTCTTCGTAATTCGCTCTACACCCAAACTAAAAAAGTAAGATTGTTATACAATTTCGCTTGATTTTGTTCCATTTTTGCTATTGATCGTAAGTTGGATGAAAAATCTAACATTAGTTGTGGGCAAAACAGCAACAGCAATTCGCAATGAAAAATTGAACGTGTGCGTGAGATTGTTCGCAGTGATATTTAGTTGATGAGTAAGAGATGAGTGTTCGAAAGTCAGATGGCTCACAAAAATAAAATGTGCACATCAAGATCGAGATACAGACCAGGACCGCTAGCGCGGCGGCTCTTGATGGCAACCAATTAGCCACTTTGACAAGGTAAGAATGTGGGAATAGAAACCCAACAGTTAGTTCACTTGGCGAGGAATTCAGGGTGCAGCAATGAAGCAAATGGACATATTTTCCACCAAGCTATGTGCAACCTGTCGCTAACAAACTTGCATGGCATGGCATTGTTTATTTCATAAAACGCTTTGTCGATGATCAGTGAGAACAAACATAGAACACTTGACGGCGGCAATACAACAGTGGCCAATAGCGTTGCGGCATTTTGTGATATCGACTCATCCATATTGTATATTGTTGGTGTATGTTGGTGATGATTGAATATGGAGCCTACAGCGATAAAATTGTTTCGAGCTATTTTTGCTTGCCAGTCGCTTGCACACATTTGCATGGCTTCATTTGTACCATAAAACGCTTTGTGAATCAAAATGGGCGAAATTGCCTTTTCTGAATCATGCGGATTTCTCAAGATATCATAGTATAAACTGCAATTGCATTTTTTACCACCTTTTCAACTTTTGGGTATATGTTCAATCTTCAGTCTGTACAATCTCGAGTTAGAAACGGTGTAAATGCCTATTTTTATCGTAGTATCACGTGCCGCCAAACACTCAGGCTGTCCTGCAGCCAAGAAAACTGATAAGAACATTTCAATCGCGAACCATGTTCCCTCCGTAAACACAGGATCCATTTCACACTTACAAGCACGTTGGACATTTTAGTTCCAACATTTGATTAGGAAGAATCTGCTTTTGTAAACAAACACTTTGTCTGCTAATTTATCGGAAGTTGTATACAATTCCTTCAAATTGAATATATCAGCGGATAGAAATAAAACTCTTCTTCCTTAAAGAGTGCTTAATTTGTATTTGTGACCTTTTGTTCAAGAGCAAATGACTACGAAAGCCATTGTTTACAAAAGCAAATTAGGGCGAATCTAATGTTGGCGATGATTTAACAAACAAAATATCATTAACAGTCAATTCGAGGCGAACTGCAGTTTCTATAAATTTTCGTGAAGAACCAATAGCGGATGAAGAACCGGAGCCTCACACACCAACAGCACAGGGTTTCATGGTTCTTTAGACTGAATAAAATATAGTAGAAATTCATGAATTCGATGACATCAATTTCTTCACATCAACAAGCAGTCCTACGTCAACTTTGCAGTTATGTCACTGACATAACTCATCCTTTCGTTTTTGTCCCAAACATCATCTGTTGGTTCTTTGTGCAAATACAGCTGATCTGGCAATAACGGAATTGCATCCGTGGGCGGTCAATCATGCTCATGCTCACTCTATTGACGGTTGTGAAAACAAGTTAATAAAACCTTTATAAGAATATAAATATTTTGAAAATGTTCTAGTGACAGATGTTGTGACCACTTGAGAACCTTCATAAAACCTATCGGCTGCCATTGAAACCAGAATGTGGCCAAATGACCACAGCTGTCAAACTTCACTGTGAAATTGAGGTTGGTTTTTGTTGTTCTGCTTTGTTCGATTCTCTGCTCTTCTGATGCATTTAGCAGCAAAAAAAAAAAAGCAAATGTGAACAAAATTTCGAGAAATTGTGTTTTCTACAGCGTATTATGCTCCAAATGAAATGCGCAATTATTTTTATGGTAAATATTGGCACGATAAGAGCCGATAATTAATGCGCCTCGGAAATTATGCGAATTAACAACAATATAAATCAAATTAAAACAAATACATTCGATTGATTAAATATAAATTTCCTGAAAAGTGCTTGGAATTGGATGAGATTATCTAAACGAATGCTGAAATTAGTCTCTGATCTACAGTTTATTTGCATACCATTGAAAATTTGATGCGTTTATTTTTCAACTTTTCAATTATTTCTTATATTTCAATATGGCGATTGGAAAAAAAATCACAGTTTTGCCATAAAGCCAATTTTTCTTCGCAATGACTATTATAAAACTATTTGGTCTTATGGTGACTTCCTTCAATGCCAATTTGCCGTTTAATGCATTTACTGGAGGCAAAATGGGTTTAAAATGCTTTTTCAACTGACCATAATAAGATAAAATCAATGAAACTGCATTTCAATACAGCATTTTAAAAGTCGAAATAAAAACTTTGATAGGAGTAAAAGGAATTTGAGAAACAAGGTTTTAAGTTTGTTGTAAACAAGCTGTGTGGGTTTTCATAAACCTGACTAAAATATGAAACCAATTGGCACCTCTTGGTGCCATAATAAAACCAAGTTGATTTCAAGTGGCTTTCATAAAACTTTAATAAAACTTAATAAAGCAGGATGGTGTTAGCAATGTTACTTGGGAAGGCTTGTTCACGACTAAATCTGGCCACCCCTAAATACGTATATCTCTGGAAATACTTCATCAACGCGTGAAATATTTCGCAGACTGATGAGCGTATGTCTGTTCATTGTATAAAATCAATTTTTGGTGATACTACAAGCTTTTAGATCGAAGATGGCGTCGAAAGAAGAGCAAGTGCGAAAAGCAATTGTGTGCGGTCGCAATGAAAATCCGGATCTGTCAGTAAGAAAACTTGCAGAAAAGCTTGGTTTTCCTGCAAACACTGTCGATAACATTCTTAAATCTTTCGATACACGTTTGACAACAGCCAGGGAGGCTGGGATCGGAACAAAATCGGAACTCAGTAACCACCAGAAGGACGCGAAGGTGAATCAAATATTGCAGAAGAGCCCAGATCTTTCGGTACGTACTGTGGCTAGAAAAATAAAAATTTCCCCAAATTTCGTGCATGCTTCCAAGCACCGGCAAGGGCTGAAGTCGTTCAAGGTGAAAACTGTACCAAACTTTTTGTAATGATAAACATAATGTGATGGCTAGTTGTGGGCTCGCAAGTTGTATCGCGAATATTTGACGAAGTTTTCCTGCGTGGTAATGGACGATGAAATTTATGTGCTGGAAGACTTTAAGCAGCTTCCCGGATTGTCTTATTATACTGTCATACAACGGAACGGCGTAGAGGAGCATTTTAGGACGCAGAAAAAGACCAAGTTTCCCAAAAAATATTTGGTTTGGCAGGCAATATGCAGCTGTGGTCGAGCAATCCAAAGCTTCATCACTACCGGAACGGTAGGAACAAGGAAATATACCGTGAAGAGTGCCCAAAGAAGCGATTGTTACCATTCTTACGCAGCCATGACGCTCCCTCGCTATTCTGGCCTGATTTGGCATCTTGTCACTACGCCAAAGATGTTTTAGAATGGTATAAAGCGAATGGAGCCCATGCTGGACCGAAAGAGGCGAATCCACCTAACTGCCCGGAGTTACGACCTATAAAGCAGTATTGGGCTCTCGTGAAGAGAGAACTCTCTCAATATAAACAACAAGCTACAACTATAGAAAAATTTCGAAAATCTTGGACAAAAACAGCTAAATCGGTTGCAGAGAAGTCTGCACAGACGTTAATGGCTGGAGTAAACTCAAAAGCTCGTAGCTTCTTCATGCAGCCTTATTAAGCTACTGTAATTAGTTTTAAGATGACTAATAATGCACAATTAAATGAATACAAAATGCATCTTGGATTGAACTAACAGCAAATTTGTTTTATTCCAAATTTAATCTGTCCAGATTTTGTCGCGAACAAGCCTTAAATGCATAAGTACGATATTTTTAAGTTGCCACACTAAATTTAAATTTCAGCTTAGACAGGAATTAGATCATAGTCTGAATTCATAAATATTTCCTCAAACAGCCAAGGAATTGTTTGTTGATACAAGTCTTGCGATCAGAAAGTGCAAATTAAATAAGTGGGATAATAGAGTGAAAAGTTGAGCATAAAAGTTTCCTCCCAGACTGTTTTTCCCCACCAATCTTAACTTGTTATATAAGCAAGTCCGTGCACACCGGTAGTTCTTGGGAAATTTCCTGCTGGTTTGCTCTTCGTGTGTTTTCAATTTTATTTATCTTTTCCTGCCTTCCTGAATTATTTCCCATTCCCAACCAGCCAAGCTGTAGGCGAAAAGTGAAAATAATGTAGTTGGGATCATTTAATGCTTGGTCGGAGGAAATGGGCGGGATGATCTACTGACAGAATGATAACAATTTTTGTAGGATTGTCCAAAGTTTCCACGCAACTGGTATTACTCGTAATCGGTTGAGTTGTGGAAGGAAATCATTAACCACGATACTGCAACAGACAGCAGCTGTAAAACTCATTACCGACGTGACCCTTGTGATATGTCTACATGGGAAAAATCCAAAAGGTCACGTCCTCACAGAGCAGACAAAACCACTACCGAACAGACGCTTAAACTGAGATAGCAATCAATTCCCACGCCAGCACTGCTATGGCCTTCATGTAACACAGCAAAAAGTAACGCAGCCCATCAGGGTATTCTTCCACTTGTTTTTTGCTTAGTAAAAGTAAGACTAAAACGAACAGTGGTTATTAAAAACTTGCACAAAAATAAACGCAAAACATAAACATAACAATTTTGAGAACCTATAATCAAAATTATCCGGGATAATTCAGCCAGTGGAATTTTTTCTGCAAAAAATTTAAGAATAAATAATTCGCAAATGAACCGCTATGACAGTTGCGAACCCCTGAATTATCGTGCTGAGATCTCTTGTTTCTGTGTCAATGTTTGCTCTCTGTACAACGGGTAGATGTCTAACGAACAGCAGACGGCGAGGACACTCAAGCTACTTTCCAACTCCAATGAGGGCCATGATGCAGAGCCTTCGATAAGGCAAAGCTTCCCTCTCGGCCTTGTCTATAGTCATATTTCTCCCTAGATTGGTATCCCCTATTCAAACACATGCATAACATGCACCCTCGGAAGAGAGTTGCAGTTAAGCATTTATCCGCATCCTGAAACCGCCAAGAACCAAGAAGGAGGAAAGTGCGTAGATTTTGACACCGATGTGCGAATGGAACCATCCTACATACAGGCGATAAGGATGAAGAATTGACCTCTCATCGTCGTCGTCGCCACGGTATCCTCCTGGGTTTAGGTTGTTCGTGCGTAATGAGCATACAAGGGCAGCAGCAAAATGCGTGTAAGCATTCCAATGTTTGTCTTGCTATGCTTTGTGGGGTCGTTCTGTGTGTGTGTGTGTGTGAGGAGAATGCATTTTGCGGGATTTGATCTACGGCGGTTGTGGCCTGCAAATGTGCCGTAAATGGTCCTTCGTGTCGGAATGGAACATCAACCCATTTGACATGGCAATTCGGTGAGGCAATGGCATTGATTAAAGTCAGTTTGGTATGTGCATTTGCGGTGATGATAATCTCTGGCAGGAGTGTTTGTCATTCAAATGGGGCTTGGAAAATGATGAAAGGGTGATAAAATTGTGTTGACTTTCAGTAACGGGGTGAATAATACTGCAGGTTGAGATTGTTGATGGATGAAGTGAAAATAATGCATCCTACTGTATCACGGTAGTGAATTGTGAGTAATGCGAATAAATATTTATGTTTTGAGACTAATTTTCAGGTTCTTCGAGATCCTAGAGATCGAAGGAGGTTACGCTTTTGAGTTGGCGTTCTGTCGTGACCAGCTCCAAGACAACCGAGCGAATGAAGCATTTTACTACTACTGAAATTGTTATTTTATTTTTCATTATTTGTCTTATATAGGGGAATTGGGGGGAATATGAACACCCTAAGCATATTTAGTAGGATGAATTGCAAAGTGATGAGATTAATATAGGTACTAGCCTGGGACAAAATTTAAATTCCAGTTCCCTAATGATTTTCGGAAACCTTTTGGACCCTCAAAATTTCAGCTCGTTTGGTGAAACTATATTTTAGCGCTAGTGGTTTTAATTTTTCATAGGATTTTCCATGGGAAAACTTACTTCTATAGAGAAAAATCTGGCGAGGTGATCCAATGTCCTTCAAAAATAAATCAATACAATCACTTTCTGGGAAATTTTTCAAGGCAACTTTTCTTCGAAGACCGCAAAGCGATCCGACGCTTGTGGAAAAAGTTATTAAGCTGAAACTGATTGCTATCCAATCGAACGGTTCATTGAACTGTTTTTCTCTTGCAGCACTGCCACCTGCAACCTGCTGCTGGCTGCGCGAAGCAACCACTGTGTTTTGTTTATGTTCACTCAGCATGGAGGAACTGTGCTGCTAGAAAAAAACACTCCAATGAGCCGTTCGATTGGATAGCAATCAGTTTCAGCTTAATAACTTTTTCCACAAGCGTCGGATCGCTTTGCGGTCTTCTGAGAAAAGTTTCTTTGAAAAAATTTCCTAGCAAGTTAAGGGATTGATTTATTTTTAGAGGACAACGTGTCACCTCTCCAGATATTTCTTTGAAAAGGTAAGTTTTCCCATATAAAATACTATGGAAAATTAAAACTGCGAGCGCAAAAATATAGTTTTACCGATCGAGTTAAAATTTTGCACAGTTATTATAAGAACCAAAAGGCTCCCAAAAATCAATAGGGAACTAAAATAATTTTGTTTCATATATCCATGTCCCAGGCTAATAGGTACATCTTCACTAGTATACAAACGGAAAGTAAGGAAGATGTACCTATATTAATCTCATCATTTTGCAATTCATCCTACTTAAAATAAATCGATATACACGTGACAGGATTAGTTAGTAATGTTTGTTGTAGTTATTTAACGTAAGCAAATATTATTAGAAAACGAAACCGATCCTTCAACTGCCCAATTGTTTGATTCATCGAAGGATGGAATATAGGAACAATGGATGGAATATAGGAACAATGAGATTAATATGGGGGCAGTTTCCCTATTACCAGTCAAGGGGGTATCCTCTCCCTTGCCTACCCCGCATCAGGGGTAGTTTGGTAAAGTTTGGTTTGGTTTGGTTTGTATACTACCTTCTTCATATGCTCTCCGCTCGTTTTCAACTTGTATCTTTCAATTTTCATAACCTGCCGGTACTCTAAACGGAACTATCAATGCTTTCTCTTCAATTCTCTTAGTTCTAGCTATAGATTACTGTCCACTCCTAGAGCCTCTCATGTTGATGGAAATTATCTGCTTCTGACAAATTTCATCATTAGTATTAAGTGGTTAAAATATGCTCATTATCCAGCTATTGATATAAGATAGAGGGGATGTATTTGGTCAATTTTTCGTAGAAGTATTTTGTGAAGGATCTCAAAAGTGAAAAATGTTATGCTTTCAGGGAATTTACCCTATATTATTTCAGTTTTGGTCTTTTACTATGACAGTTATTCATTCATAAATATCAAATAGAGATAACAATTCATTAATTCAGTCAAACAGAACATTCTATGAATCGTAACTCGTCAGTCAATTACAAGATATCATCTTTGTTGCAATTAGCATGGAACCACAACAAACAACGCAGCCACTTCATCCATCCAAAACCGTCGACCGAGCTGGAAAAACATGCACCGTAGGTGTCCTCCAGGATTTCGTCCGACCGGACCTTTTTGGTTCGTCTATTGGATGATTTTTTGCCCTTTGAAATCGATTTGATAGCTTTTGTTGCTTCAGAAGCGGCCAACCCTTGTTGATAGTCATCTGTAGTTATCTCGATCGCCTTTTCCGATTTACGCTTCCGCTTCGTTACCCTTGGAACAGACATTTTTGGCAAAGGTAAACTTTGCGCTGGTTTAACGTCAAAAAAAGATGAGTTCGGAGACGTTCCGAAAACCGTATCAACCGGATCTACCAAATCTGGGTCAGCTTGGATCATTGCAGGTTCATCAGAATCATCTTGATTCCCGGTAGGAACAGTTACGATGGCCAAATCAACCGAAATTGTAACGTTTTGCACTGTGGACGCATCAACAATCATCGGATTCGTCACAGTAATCAATGTAACCGTTACGGTTTCTGGATGATCTGTAACTTCAGATGGAGCAAAATCTTGGTCACTTAAGATCTGCCTATCGAACGGCCAAATAAAGTGTGTTTCGGTCAAAATTTCGTCGACTTAAACTTGAAGTATTTCCTTTCATCGTGCATTAAAAAAAAAATGTACAAGAACCATCCCAAAACGCCAGAGCTCTGCCCAATCGAACAATATTGGGCCATCGTCAAAGCGGAACCTTAAGAAGACTCAAAAAGCTGTTGTGAGCGAGGAACAGTTCAAGGCAAACTGGCGTTCTGCGGCGAATAAAGTGGACAAGGAGACTGTACAAAATCTTATGACAGGTTATGTGAAACGAAAGACCCGGCAATTCGCATTCGGTAAAAGAAGTTGGTGATTTTGTTGATAGGGAAAAGAAAGTTGTATCAAAAACGGCAACAGTGTGGATTATGTGGGGGGGGGCCTTCATTTAAACACGGTTCAGAAGTGCAAACGTATTTAAATTATTGTGAAAATTAATCCCATAGTATTTTAGTATTTTATCACGTATTCGTAGATTCTCGTGTGGCTGGTGTAATAAGTGAAGTGTGATTTTTATGGTTTGCGCAATTACGCAACGAAAATGTGTGAGGATATAGTGCAATTTAAGAGAAAACTTGGAGTCTGGCTCGAGTATATTCCCTAGTACGGTTAGATCAATACGACGAATTTGTAGTGCAAAGGTAAGAAATTGTGTTGAAAATCTGACTGCTCATTATTTTTACGAAATTTAAGTCTCCGAAACGTTTTTGTAGCTTTTAATTTTATTCAAGACCTAATTTTATTTGCCAGGATTATATATTCTTGGTTACTGCGTCCATTTATTGGAGAAATTAAACATCTTTTTACATTCAATCTTTGAAGTTGGATGACTACAGAATGTGATGAATATATGTACTATGGTGAGCATAGGTTCCGCTTCCCTATTTATTCAGAAGTTGTTGTGAAAACTACATGCAAGCGCGTGTCTATATGTGTTTTTGTGTTTGGATAATGGGCAAAGAAAAGAAGAGGGTGGAAAAGCCGGAAGCCAGGAATAAATCAGAAGGACAGAACAAAGTTGCCTAGTGCGGCGGCGCCGTTGACTTACTCGTTGAATCAATGCCACTGGATTTCGTATGAATTCAGCTAAGTACTCATTATATTTTTAAAATCGAACAATTCCAGCTCCCGTAGTCTCAAAACACTGTCAGATCCGCCACCTTTCTTTTTTAAATGTGAAGCGATACGCCGTGTTGTATTTTCTGTTTTTCGCCCTTTCTATTTGTTTCGCCTCGCGGTTTTGGTTGTCCTTTTTAAGTGTTTTTAGTAATTCTACAGAGCACAGTTCCTCTGATTAGACCCATGCGCTGAACTGGCCGGCTTGTCGAGCCGCAGGGGCTCAGTAAGGATTCTTCTTCAGGAGCCGAAAATAAGAGTCGGTTCCTCTGTGTAAACTCACATTTCTCGGGTACTTTTTCAAACAGACGTATGTCATTTTGTAAACAAAGAGGGGAAGTAAGATTCAAGCGTAAATTTCTCGAAACCCTTAGCACATTCATGCAAACTTGGGCCACCAACACAAGGAATAACATTGCTTTACATGATTGTGATGCTTCTTTATGTGAGGGTACTGAGAATTCCGAGAAATTTACTTTTGAATCTTACTTCCCCTCTTTGTTTACAAAATGACATACGTCTGTTTGAAAAAGTTTCCGAGATTTAGTAGTTTTTCCACCTGCTACAGAGGATCGTGTGCAGTTGCTACAGAGGAGGTCACATTGAGAATTGGGATCGTCCTTGCCTTGGATACACCCTGGTGGCATGGAGGGACATTATGGGAACTGGAAGCAAAATACTTTTTTTTTTTTTTTTTTTGTGGTATGATACATAGTATATTGTTGCATATTGATTGGTTTCAGGTTATCGAGATTTGAATGTACTGTATTTTGCATGATGTATTTCAGGTCTTCCAGGTCGTCAGGTGTTGTAAAATAATTTAAAATTTAAGGTTCATTTTTTTTCTCATGGCTGTCATATATTGTCTAGATTTTCTGGTTCATGTTCTGGTTTTGACAAATCTGGGCTGGTCTGATTCATGTACCGCTGTATGCCGTTTGGTTGGTGTCTGATTTTGTAGGTCAATCTTTGTTATTGCTTTATTGTGGCTCACAGTGTCATTGTTTTTGATAGTATTGTTTTGTTGATTTTGCTCCATAGATGATTTGAACCTTACTTATTGTTTTTTATGTCAATTTGTCTTTAACTCCTTTTCAATTGGATTTTTCTTGTTATTCCAGGTAGTTTAAATGTGTTACTGCTATGTAGCAGAAGTTTTTTTTTTCTATTAATCACGCAAATTTGTGAGTTTCCCCAACAGCATCCTTGCGGTTGGTTTAAATCTGTCGTCAAATTGGATATTTCAACATATTCTTGAATTCCATTGAAATATACTACCCTCACCTGTGAGTGGCCCTAACGGGATCCTTACTGTTGGTTTAAATCAGTCCTCAAACTCGGTGTTTTAACATACTTTCTGCTAGAATAAGCCACCCACACTTGTGAGTGGCACCAGCAGCATGCTTGCTGTTGGTTTAAATCGGTTGTCAAATTGGATATTTCAACGTATTCTTGTATTCCATTGAAATATACCACCCACACCTGTGAGTGGCCCCAACAGCATCCTTACTGTTGGTTTAAATCAGTCCTCAAACTCGGTGTTTTAAAATACTTTCTGCTAGAATAAGCCACCCACACTTGTGAGTGGCACCAGCAGCATGCTTGCTGTTGGTTTAAATCGGTTGTCAAATTGGATATTTCAACGTATTCTTGTATTCCATTGAAATATACCACCCACACCTGTGAGTGGCCCCAACAGCATCCTTACTGTTGGTTTAAATCGGTCCACAAACTCGATATTTCAATATATTTTTGTATTCTGCTGAAATAAACCACCCACACTTCTGAGTGGCCTCAACAGCATCCTTACTGTTGGTTTAAATCGGTCCACAAACTCGATATTTCAATATATTTTTGTATTCTGCTCAAATAAACCACCCACACTTGTGCGTGGCCCCTGCAGCATCCTTTCTGTTGGTTTAAATCGGTGCCAAAATTTTAATAACTTGAATATGCATCTCTGTACAGGAAATAAATCGGGAACATAGTTAAATATCTTATTCGCTGCCGGCGTCAGTTGCATTCAGCACACCGTTTACCAAAACGGATCCTGCCGGACCCATCCATTTTATCCAACATCCCAGTGATTTCTCATAGAAGTGCAGAGGTGTTCTCGGCTTCTAATAAAGCGAGTATCACGTCAACATATTCCTACCCATTCCTTACTTGACCTGCATTCGGGCGAGGCCGGCGCCGGTATTGCCTTAGTTTGGGATCACCAGTTTTTACACATTGAGGATGTATGCTAGTCCTAAGCGTCATCTTTTGGTTCTCTGTGTTATAACAGCTGATCTGGCAATAACGGAGTAGCAACCTCGGGCGGTCAATCATGCTCATGCTCATGCTCATGCTCATGCGTTAGCTCGCTTAACATCATGATAGATCATTTTTTAAATAGAAAATTATGTTTAAGGTATGATTTGAAGAAATGAGTGTGATTCAATCAATCTCGCTCAGCTGAATGCGATCGTTAATGATTCAGCGGGTAAAAAATAGGCACTGAGAAATCGTCCATACTGCTACCGTCCGATTCATTCACTGTACGATCAGCTGCCAGTTTTGCTCAATTCTGTTTTCTACAAATAGAATGAAGGCAAAATAGTAATGAACAGAATCGGAATAACTCAAACGTGGTAACGCTCACTTCTAAAAGTTTATGCATGTGAGTGAGAAATGGGCGCAAAGTGAACCTATTTTTCCCATGCTTGCTGTCAACAATCTTAAAAAAATAACTCAAATGACTCTTTTTTTTTGCATATTCTGGAGGGAAAATTTTAAAATTATAAATCAATAAGCGCCTTCCAGCCGTGAGAAAGCAAAATCACTTGATTTTTGGATTCTACTGTTGGAATATTGCAAATAGTCGTCAGTTTTTTTTTGTGCCATGACACACGCGTCCTGAAATTTTTTAAAGAACACAACATTGCTCTGACTTGTTTCAGTCCACTAAATCTAAAAATCTTAAGAAACCCAAGTCTCAAGTTTCTTGGAAAAGAACTTTTGAGTTCAAAACCGGTATGGCATTTTGGACCGGGTGAATCATAATCATCTTCCAGGTGGCCACAAAAGGGTGACTACATGGGAACACTCCTATTGAGAACATATGCTAATTTCCAAGGTTCTCTCTCTTGAATCGAATATTGTTGCCAAAATGCTGAAATGTGGACAGAAAAGGGGTGTATTCTAAACTAAAACATCCAATCTAAGCTAGGCGACACTGCTTTTGTATGACTCGTTTCAATGAATTAAGTGTCGCTCGTCGCGTAGGAGGCGGGTAGAGAAGTCAGTTTTAGCTTTTTATTTATCTTCTTCTTCTTCTTCTCGTCGAGACAAACGACCTCATGCTTGTTGGTGGCCATTTGATTTACTGTCTGGAGCACATTTCTGTATAGTTCCAGCAAGTGGAAGGTGACGTTTTTTTCTGTGCGCCCTACGAAACCAAATCGAAGGATTTCGTCTACTTTAAAGGCCCTTTAAAGTGTTTAGTTCACTCTAGACGAGCGGGAAGTGAGAAAACCCACACCTTCCGTAACGGCCTCGTGCCATCATAGTTCGATCGCTCGATTGAAGTGCTGAATGTCAAGTCGGAAATAAATCGCAAGAGCAAAAGCATAAATTTTGTCGATTGTCGATTGCATCACAGTCTAGTATAGAACGAGAATCTTCGGAATGTAAGTGCCTGTAAGAGATGCGAAATGATCATCACTTCAACGATCTCCTCCCCTCCCTCGTCGCTCGTTATTGATCTTTAACACATTGCAAGGTACTTCGGGCCCGAGCTGCTTTGTCGGAAATGATTAATGGTGAAGAAATAATGAAAAACACGCTCTGGGACAAATTGTCACCTGGTTTGCCTTCAGGTGGACGATCGCGTAGCTGCGCTTTAGGTGGTGGCTCCGATCTCCGAGTGCAGATGAAGTGGATGCCATTACTATCGATGTTACTGTCACAAAAGATCACACGGCAAGTTCGTCTGGATTATAAATCTTTATGAATCTCGGATTGGACTGTGGTAAACCAAAACGACTGTTTCTTGCCTAATGTGGTGCTGCCAATCAATGATCTGATAATGGGTTATAATTCCACCTTTTGAATAATGGATGATTCCAGTGCCGGTGGTCTGAAACGCTCTCTAACGAGTCTGTACTTTCAGAAAAGCCTTTTCCAGCGAACTTCCCACGCAGTTCTTCAGATCATACTCATTACTTGTTGGATCCCCTGTTTGAAACCCTTCAACTGCTGCCCTCGGAGCACACTTAAGTGTAAATCGCTGTACCTCTGACATAAATCCCCAACCAATCCAACATCGACCCGAGTCCGTTCACGCGCTTGGTTGAAAGGTGCCAATCAAGGATCAGAACTCGAAACGCGATATGGCATAAAGAGAGAAGATCAATCTCTTTGTTGTTAGGAAATGTGCTGGCGGTGACTGGCTGCACTAATATTTGTGTGAGTGATGAGTGCAGACGTTAAGGTAGGTGCATTTAGCAAATGAACATGTACGGCAAAGCATCCAAAGACATTTGCTCGTCAGCAGTCAGCCGAAACATAAAGGTTGCTAATTTCAACCTTTCAACTGCGGTAAAGAAGGAGTTTTTTTTTGCGATCGGTGATGTTGGTTCCTAAGAGGATTAAACTCAAACGTGATCGGTTGAATCATGACACTTAAAACGAGCAGCATTGGTGATTTTGATCATGTGTGGCGTTATGGGTCACATTTGAAGATAAGTTAATGCTGTCTTCTTAACGCTGGCAATTATACAAATGTTGCTTGAGAGCATTGGGCATAAGTAAGGCAGTATAATCACACACTATGACCAAGAAAATCAATTTAATGTTAAATGTTTTGTATTCAATTAAAGATTAGCAAAAAAGAGCACGAGCTCATTAAATTCCAATGGAGCAGAAAAGCACCAGTTAGGTGTAAGCAAATTGTTTGTATGATTGATCAAATTTATAATTATACATTCCCAATTTGGGACGCCGCGAGGACGACGCTCCGCCCAGAGTGCTGGTTGTGACAAACCAAGGCTACTGCTTGGAGGGCATAAATGTTGCTTGCATTAATTGATTTGAACGCCCATCTAGAAACTATGTATAACGTCAGGCTCTAGCCATTTTTCGCCTCTTGACATTTGCATGACGACGATGTATCTCATTATGATCAGTAACTGACAGATGAGATCTGAGGTAATGGATCCCACATTGGTGTTAGAGGTCTTTGTTTAATGGCATGGACACTAATGGGATGGAGGGAAATTATGTTAAACATGTTACGACCTTTCTACTATGAAAACACAGTTTGAAAGAAACATTTAAATTTCGGCGTTGTCTAAAGGGAATGCTGGATTTGGCATATATGATTGGGATCTATCTTATAAATTCAAGCCAGATATCGCTGGAATCAGGTTTGTTGTATGGAAAATTGCAAAACAAAATACGTGGTTTCCGCTTGACACCGTTCTCGAATTGACGCACCGACTGAACTATTTAACTTACAAACTATATATTTCTACTAACCTTATTTTTAAAAACGTTTTATGACAAATAAAAATCAAATTCATCTCACACAACATAGAACGAGCGAAGACATGAATCCAGCGGGTTATTGTAAGGTCTGTATCCACATTAATCCGGACACCTTCAAATCATTGTAACTTTTGAAATATTGCACGTAGGAATGAAAAATTTCACTGTGGTATAGCTGAAAGTCTATGATGAAAAAGACTATGATTGATGTTTACATTACAAGTTTATTATTCAAGATGGCGACGAAAGAAAAACAAGTGCGCGAGCGAATTTTGTACGGGCGTACGGCCAATCCTGACTTGTCAATACGGGACCTTGCAAAAACATTGGATTTGCCTAAATCCACTGTTCACGATGTGCTCAAATCATTTTCGGAACGTTTGACGGTGGAGAGGAAACCGAGAAGTGACAAAAACATTGGACGCGCTGATCCTGTCATGGACCGAAAGGTGAAAAGGATATTAACGAAAAACCCAAATCTCTCCATTCGAACGGTGGCTCGTAAAATAGGGATGTCACCTGGTTTTGTCCAAAAATCAAAACAACGTTTGGGACTTAAGTCGTATAAAGTAAAAACAGTTCCAAATCGCAACGACAAACAGAACTTGGCAGCAAAATCACGGGCTCGACGTTTGTACTGCGAATATTTGACGAAATTTTCATGCGTTGTTATGGACGATGAAACTTATGTCCTGGAGGATTTCAAGCAGCTTCCAGGGCTGGCTTTTTATTCTGCTATGGCCAGAAATGCTACAGCTGAGCATTTCAGAACGAAGAAGGCATCGAAATTTCCCAAAAACATACCTTGTGTGGCAAGCAATTTGCACGTGTGGCAAAAAGAGTAAATCTTTCGTCACTACAGGCACAATAAACAAGGAGATCTATCAGAAAGAGTGTCTGCAGAAGCGATTGCTACCGTTCATCAAAAGTCACAAAGAAAAACTTTTGTTCTGGCCCGATTTGGCATCATGCCACTATGCTAAAGCTGTGATGGAGTGGTACCAAGCAAATCAAGTGAACATTGTACCAAAAACCTCAAACCCGCCAAATTGCCCAGAGCTACGACCAATCGAGAGATATTGGGCTCTGATGAAGCGGAAGCTTTCTGGAAAGAAGCAAGGAATCAAAGACATCAAACACTTCCAGCTAATTTGGACAAAGACGGCTTCTACGATTTCTGAAGAGTCTGTACAAACCCTAATGGACGGAGTTAAGCGCAAAGCTCGAAAATGTTATGCAAATACCGAATAACTATGTTTTGTCTTCACGAATTGTTAAAACACATCCCATGAATCTGAAATAAACCACTACGACGGAAATATAATGCGAAATTTATGTTTTATTCATGTTTTGAGGTGTCCGGATTATTGCAGATACAGACCTTAGCCGTAGTTTGTTCTATGATATGGAACTGTAAATAACGGAGAATTCCGGAAACTTAGAGCAGGAATGTTGAACGGAATCTGTGTGAGAAGTTCAGAGCAGTCTAAAGGTTGTACGGAATCAAATTGCACCACTTTTAAATGGCTGTAACTTTTTACCCGTTGGGTATTTTCTATTGAATTTTTGGGTGAAATTAGTTCGAAGTGTATTTGTTTACGCTGTGTAAGTTTCACTAGCAGATGTGCAATCGTTGCGAAGATGGAGTCGGAAGAACAGCAGTGGCGCAAAGAAATTTTGCGCATGTACCTCGAAAATCAGGATCTATCTCATCGTGCCATCAGCAGGAAGCTGAGAATGGTACGTTCTACAGTGTCTCATATTTTAAATCGGTATCACGAACGTTTGACCATTGAATGAAAAGAAAAAACTGGCAAAAATGGATATCCGTATTAAGGTGTTAAGGATCACAAGCGGGTAGTTCAAGCTTTCAAGAGGAATCCCAACAGTTCAGTTCGAGATGTGGGGAAGAAACTGAATCTAACTAAAATGTTTGTACAAGATGCGTGAAAGACTACACACGTACAAAGTCCAAAAGGCGCCTAATCGCGTTGAACGGCAGAATACGGTAGGTTAAACATTAGACTCGTTCAAGTATTTGATTCACAATTCTGATTGTGATATATTTGCTCTCTGTGAAACATGGCTTTCTTCTGAAGATGAATTAAACTTCCACGATTTTAACATTATTCGCCTGGACCGAGATGATTCATATGGTGGCGTACTTTTGGGGATCAAAAAGTGCTACCCCTTCTATAAAATCTCACTCCCAATAATCTCAGGCATTGAAATCGTAAACCGCCGTCAACTTTGGAGTTCAATTACATTACTTCCATCTCCAGTTCTTATTCTGGGCGATCTGAACTCCCACGGTACTGCTTGGGGCGAACAATACGATGACAACAGAGCGGGTATTTTCTATGACTTATGCGACGATTTCAACTTGACCATCTTGAACACTGGGGAAGCGACACGAATAGCAAAACCTCCTGCCAGGGAGAGTCGACTTGACATATCTTTGTGTTCTAATTCACTATCATTAGATTGTCTGTGGAAGGTAATCAATGATCCCCATGGTAGTGATCACTTACCAATAATTATCTCAATCACAAATAGTTTTCAAAAAACAGACCAGTCAATCCATGTTCCTTATGACCTCACGAGGCATATCGATTGGCAACATTTTGCATCGGCGGTAACCCTTGGTATTGATTCTACCGATCCTCTTCCACCATTAGAAGAGTATCGTTTCCTTTCCGAACTGATGTACAAAAGTGCATTAGAAGCTCAGAAACGACGTGTTCCAAGTGCATCCCTCAAAAGAAGACCCGCCACCCCTGGATGGGATGACGAATGCACTAAGTTGTATCTTGAGAAATCCGATGCGTTTAAAGATTATCGTAGACATGAAACATGTGAGCTTTTTGATAAGTACCTCAAGCTTGAAAAAAAGCTTAAAAACTTACTCAAAGCAAAGAAACGCAATTACTGGCGTTCGTTTGTAGAGGGACTATCTAGAGAAACCTCGATGACAACGCTTTGGAGAAAGGCTCGTTATATGCGAAACCGCTCATCCTCCAATGAGAGTGAAGAATACTCCATGCAGTGGATATTCGACTTCGCTAAAAAGGTTTGTCCAGACTCTGTCCCAACACAACCGAATTTACGGGATACTACCCGAAATAACGGTTCTCTGGACGAACCATTCACAATGTTGGAATTTTCAATGGCACTTCTTTCATCGAATAACTCTGCTCCGGGAAGCGATATGATTAAATTCAACCTTCTAAAAAATCTCCCCGATATCGCTAAAAGACGATTACTTAACCTGTATAACACTCTCATGGAATTAAATATAGTTCCACCCGCATGGAGGCAGGTTAAAGTAATAGCTATTCAAAAGCCTGGGAAACCAGCGTCTGATTACAATTCTTACCGTCCGATCTCTATGCTATCATGTTTAAGGAAATTGTTAGAAAAAATGATCCTATCAAGACTTGACCGTTGGGTTGAATCAAACAACCTACTATCAAATACGCAATTTGGTTTCCGAAAGAGCAAAGGAACAAACGATTGTTTAGCGTTGCTTTCATCTGATATACAACTGGCCTTTGCACACAAGGAGCAATTGGCTTCAGTATTTCTGGATATTAAGGGCGCATTTGATTCAGTTTCCATAGATATACTGGCAGATAGTCTGCACAGTAGTGGTTTACCAGGAATTTTAAATAACTTTTTGTATAATTTACTGTCAGAAAAACAAATGACCTTTAATCTAGGTCAACTGACAACTTCCAGAATTAGCTACATGGGCTTACCCCAAGGCTCATGTTTAAGTCCCTTGCTTTATAATTTTTATGTTAAAGATATTGATAACTGCTTGGAAAATAGATGCACGCTAAGACAACTTGCAGACGATGCTGTGATCTCCTTTAGAGGTCCACGTGCGGAAATCTTGCAAAGACCATTGCAAAATTCCCTAGATAATCTGTCCATCTGGGCCAGAAATTTGGGGATCGAGTTTTCACCGCATAAAACCGAATTGGTAGTGTTTACTAGAAAGCGGTTCCCTGCCCAACTGCGTCTCAAGCTGTTGGGAAGAGACATTACCCAATCTTTGACCTTCAAATACCTTGGAGTCATGTTTGATTCGAAATGCACTTGGAGTACTCACATTGCGTATTTGAAACAGAAATGTCAACAAAGGATCAATTTTCTAAGATCAATTTCCGGGACATGGTGGGGTGCTCACCCGGAAGACCTCATTAAACTCTATAAAACAACTATTCTTTCAGTTCTCGAATATGGCTCTTTTTGCTTCCTCTCGGCAAGAAACAGCCACCTCATCAAATTGGAACGCATTCAATATCGTTGTTTACGTATTGCCCTTGGCTGTATGCATTCAACGCATAATATGAGCCTGGAGGTTCTGGCAGGAGTAAAACCCTTACAGAACCGCTTCTGGGAGCTCTCATCTAGAATACTGATCAAGTGTGGAATCAGTAACAACCTTGTGATTGAAAACTTCGAAGAAATGCTCGAATTGAGTACCCAGTCTAGATTCTTACGAATCTATATTAACTATATGTCATCCGATATTAGTCTTCCATGCTATAATTCTCCTAGTGTACGCTTCCCTTATCACAGTTCCTCCATTGACTATGATCTCTCCATGAAACAGGCTATTCAAGGAGTTCCAGATCAACTTCGACTTATTTTAATTCCCCATATTTTTATTAAAAAGTACCAACATGTCAATTGCAATAGAAGAATTTTCACTGATGGGTCGCGCATTGATGGATCCACTGGTTTCGGTGTTTACAATGAATACTCATCTGCCTTCCGGAAACTTCAGGAACCTTGTTCCGTATATGTTGCTGAGCTGGCAGCAATCAATTTCGCATTGGGGATAATTTCCGACATGCCCATAGACCATTATTTCATCTTCTCGGATAGTCTCAGTTCTATTGAGGCCCTCCGGTCGATGAAAACAGTGAGGCACTCATCTTACTTTCTTTCAAAAATAAGGGAGCAGATGTGTGCGTTGGTCGAAAGATCATTTAGAATTACCTTTGCATGGGTCCCCTCACATTGCTCAATTCCAGGCAATGAGAAGGCGGACTCTCTAGCAAAGGTGGGCGCAAAAGAAGGCGAGATTTTTGAAAGAAGAATTTCACATGATGAATTTTTCCCATTAGTACGTCAGAGTTCTCTTCAAAGTTGGCAAAACGATTGGACAAGTAATTCTCTTGGGCGGTGGTTACATTCCATTATTCCAAATGTTTCGTCGAGATCGTGGTTCAAAGGTCTGGATGTAAGTCGCGGTTTCATTCGTGTGATGTCAAGACTTATGTCCAACCACTACTCGCTAGACGCACATCTCTACAGAATTAACCTCGTCGATAGCAACATATGTAGGTGCGGAACCGGTTATGATGACATCGATCACGCAGTTTGGCATTGCCCGGGTAATGATGCCTCCAGAGCACGACTATTGGATACCCTAGTGGCCCGAGGTAGACAACCCTCCCGCGAGGTAAGAGATGTTTTGGGAATGCGTGATCTCCCCTACATGCAAGCGATTTACGAATTCCTTTGTTTGTCTGATCTAAGAGTGTAATGTCATCACCCCCTCCCTCCAGTCTAGTAAATTCCCTGCCATTGTGTCCCAGTTATACTATCCTTTTGTTTCCGTGCTACTTGTACCTGCCCAGCAAGCAGTGGTCACCCATCTGCGGCTTAGTTCCTGAAAGGGACTACAGGGACCGTGGATTTGGTAGATGTCGCAACCATGAGCAGCAAATAATACCTTCAATAAGTTACCTGCCTAGCCCCTTCCAAACGATAATGTGACCCATTAACCTCGAGCTAGCCACGAGTAATTGGCACCCCATTTTACTAAAATTGAAAAATTATACATTGTAAATAACAATATTGAATATCGGCTCCGTAAAGTGTTACACACGCCTGAGCCTAACAAATAAACGAACTGATTAAAAAAAATTTTCGTTTAGCAAAAAGTTCCACAGGCTGGAGCGGGAATCGAACCCTCACTTCATGGCAATGAACGACGGGTGACGCCGCGCCTACCACTAAAATTTGACCACGAAGATAATGTGGGCGATTTGGCCATTTTCTCCGGGACGCGGCTTTTTCAACGCCATATTGAGCCGGTGCGTGGTAATGAAAATTTCGATGAGCTCAAGAGAAATTTCTATCAAACATACTCTTTAGTTGGCAACTTGATTTGATCGTCCTGAAAAGGACGGATTTTAGTAGATAACATGGTTCGCGATTGAAATTTTCTTCAAATTTTTAGGGGCTGCAGGACACCACCCTGTGAAATGGTCATACCGGTGAAAAGTTTGTTCAGCTCCTCGTCGTCGCGGATGGCTAGCTGCAGGTGACGTGGATGATTCTTCTTGGTCTGGTCTTCTTGTGTTCACGCCAAGGGCGTTTTTATCAACGCGCTCCGAAAACACGTCTGTCGCATGCGGATGCACAGCGAGAACTGACGATTGGTCGGTCGTCTCCACATGTTTGATTATC
>JAHHFK020002652.1:0-136804 GCA_024533555.2 Aedes koreicus
GTCTCGAGGTTAACAGGAATTACAAATTTATGGATGGGAAAATTGCAGTGGGAATTTTGAACAAAGCATAAGGAACAATGGTTTTCTTATATCTAGAACTTCTAATTACAGATTTTTAATTGAACGTTTTCAATTTAAAAAAAAATCACTCACTCACTCACACACACATCCACACTCACACACACAACCGCAATCACACACTGAAGCACGCATTCCTCAAAAATGTAACCTAAACAAGTAAGTTAATCAAACTACAATCTAAGGCTAATATTAGTCAAAAACACATAAATGAGTTTCATAAACTCTAGATCGCGTGCAGCCAAAATGTCTCGAATCGGTACATTGGGTTGTCTACCTCGAGCCCGACGGTAATCATAAAGCTCAGATCTGACTCCACGATGCTCAGCACAAAACCAAATAACGCGATCTGCGTCCTGGTAACCTTGTCCACATTCACAGAGATTGCTGTCTCCCAGCCCAACACGGAACAAATGAGCGTTTAAAGAATAATGATTAGACATGAGGCGAGACATCACACGAATGAAGTCTCGACTCACATCCAATCCCCTGAATCAACATTTCTTATACACCTTTTTTTTTTTTTTTAGACGGGATGGAAAATCTGCAACCAGACACCTGAAGAACTCAGGGTGTGGGGATGAGGGTGCCAACTCCTCGACCCACCAAAAACCCACACCAAAAACCCACCCGTGCCTTAAGCCCTGGACCCTCTCCGGGACCACCTTTCGGTATTACTTCGGGGAGGGGGCTATTGTGCTTGTTAAGCACCCACTATGTCTAACTACTTAGGGTTTTAGTAGTTAGGTGGTCGTTTGGTCGTTTCGCCATTTATGTTGAAGATCGAGGACGATCTGGGAGGCTGCTACGCATACCGCGTCCCAGATGTCCCGGTCCTGGCACATCCTCTGGACCAAGTTATCCGGAGTCATCTCGTGACCGCTTACGGCAATCATGCCGGATCTCGCGCCGTCAAAGCGAGGACATGCAAAGAACACATGTTCCGCAGTTGCCTCGACTCCCGCGCACTCGCTGCATGCGGAGGACTGTGCATGCCCATATTTGTGCAGGTATTGTCTACAACAGCCGTGACCAGACAATATCTGCGTTAAGTGGAAGTTCACTTCTCCGAGGCGCCTACCGACCCATCCGGTTAATTCCGGGATTAGTCGGTGGGTCCACCGACCTTTGGTGGAAATGTTCCATTCCCTTTGCCACTTAACCATGGATGCGGCTCTAGTGGTCTTCCGAATACCTCTTGTTCCACGTTGCTCCAAGCACTCTACGTCCTCTTTTACGACAATGCCTATTGGCATCAGCATAGCTAAGTATGGACAGGGCGACGCTGGCCAGGAGTTTACGCTTACTCCCTTGCACCGCCGAGCTATTCTACATCATGCCGGATAATGCCGATATAGCCATAGAGGCTTTCTTGCAAGCGTAATCGACGTAAATGACAAAGACCTGCACTGATCGTCGCATGTTGCTCCGATTTCCGATTATTCACCAACCGGGACCTCGGTCTTATGGTGGGCTAACTCCAATTGCCTGGAGCTCATCCATCTCTCCATCTTTTAGACACCTTAGGAGTGATAGAATGTAGCCATCTACCCAAATCTCCTTTACTCCATTTATACTGCCAGCTAACGAGTGACATCTGACGAAAAATATAGAAAAATCCGTTGAAGGCGATTTGTCGGTCATAAATATCGCCTTCCATAGCGCTCACCCTTGCAAGTGAGTCCGCTTTCTTATTGTCAGGAATCGAACAATGAGGAGGGACCCAAACAAAGATGATAATAAAAGAACGTGAAGATAAAGCACTTAGAAGACCTCGCATTTTCATAATAAAATAAGAGGTGTGCCTTACCGGCCACAAGGAGTGAATAGCCTCTATAGAACTAAGACTATCCGTGACAATGAAGTATTGATCCGGTGTTAGTGAGGCAACTATACCACAAAAGTTCAACTCAGTGGACGCTGTGGTTCTACGCCCCAACAAAAAAAAGTGAGGCAACAATTTCTAAGGAAAAATGAATTGCCGCCAATTCCGCGACAAAAACAGAACAAGGTGCTTGAAGTTTACGAGCGACGCTATAATTTTCATTGTATACACCAAAGCCAGCGGAGTCCTCTATCAAAGATCCGTCAGTGAAAAACGTTTTAGTGGAATCAACTAGGCCAAACTTTGCAGCAAATATCACCGGAGCAATCATAGGACGATGATGCTCTAGGACTCCACGAAGCTCCTGTTTCATTGATAAATCAAAATGAACCGAATTTCCGAAATCGAAGAAACAAACACGATTGGGGATATTTGGCGAAGGGCTGACATCCTGTGTTATGTACATATGGTACAACGTCATGAAGCGAGTTTGAGGGTTCAACTCAAGAAGCTTCTCATAGTTTTCGATTACCTGGGGGTTCAAAACTTCACACCTGGTGAGGAGCCGGAGAGATAATACTGAAAACCGATCCGAGATTGGCAACATTTCCAACAACATTGGCCAGCACTTCAAGACTCATGGTATGAGTCGAGTGCATGCAACCTAATGCAATACGAATACACCGATACTGAATACGTTCCAGTTTGATGATGGCGACCAAGCCGCTGACTGAAAACAAAAACTACCGTATTCTATAACCAACAAAATCGTTGTCCAGTACAACGTTAGAAGATCTTGTGGATGCGCTACCCACCAGGTCCCGGTAATTGTTCGAAAAAAGTTGATTATTTGCAGGCTTTTCGCATCAGATACTCAATGTGGCATCACCAAGTGCATTTTGAATCGAACCAGACCCAAAGATATTTAAATGACATAGAATGAGTTATCGGCTTACCCCAAATTTGAAGCTTCGGCTGTGCAGGGTTATGCTTCCTAGAAAAAACTACCAACTCAGTTTTCTCCGTAGAGAATTCGATACCTAGCTCGAGAGCCCAAGTAGACAAATTGTCTAAGGAATCTTCCAAGGGTCCTTGTAGATCGACACCATTGGGCCCCGTGACAGACACTATGCCATCATCTGCAAGTTGTCTCAACGTACAGCTGTCACTTAGACAACCGTCAATGTCTTTGACATTAAAATTATACAAAAGGGGACTTAAACATGATCCTTGGGTACCCATGTAGCTAAATTGAAAAGCCGTAGAGTTCCCATGAGAAGAGCTCATATGTTTTTCTGACAACAAGTTGTACAAAAAATTGTTCATTAATGGCGACAAGCCTCAAGCGTGGAGTTTATCTGAGAGAATTTCAACAGATACTGAAGCAAAAGCCCCCTTGATATACAAGAATACAGAAGCCATTTGTTCTTTTTTAGCAAAAGCTAGCTGAATATCTGTGGAAAGCAACGCGAGACAGTCGTTCGTTTCCTTACCTCTGCGTAAACCATATTGAGTATCTGAAAGCAGGTTATTCGTCTCAACCCATTTGTCCAGGCGGAAGAGGATCATTTTCTCCAACAACTTTCGAATACAAGATAACATCGCGATGGGTCGATAGGAGTTGTGGCCGGACGCGGGCTTACCAGATTTTTGAAGGGCAATAACCCTTGATGACCATCCGGTACAATGTTTAGTTCCAAAAACTGATTAAACAAGTTCAACATACGCCTGTTAGTGACGTCTGGGAGGTTCTTAAGCAAGTTAAACTTGATCCTATCAGCCCCCTGATGAACTTAATCCTATCAGCCATGTTGCCACACGAAAAGAGTGCGAGAGAGAGAGAGTTCTACCATTGAAAAAGGTTGGCTGATCGCATCTATCGAATTCGTTGTTTCGCGAGGAAACATTTGTGCTGGCACAGAATCTGGACAAACTTTTCGCGCGAACTTGAGGATCCATTGGTCCGAGTACTCCTCGTTCTCGTTGTTTGTAGTTCTGTTACGCAATCTTCGCGCCGTATTCCAAAGGGTATTCACGTTTCATGCGATAGCCCGTCCACGAATTGTCACCAGTATTCGCGTTTCTTGGCCTTGATGAGGCTCTTAAATTCGCGTTCGGGAGACGTGTACCTTTCGAAGTGCTGTGGTGTTCCACGTCTACGAAAAACTTTGAACGTGTTGGACTTTTTACGGTAAACCTCGGTGCATTGCTGATCCCACCATGGGGAAGGAGGTTACCCTCGAAATGACTTTCCTGGAACTTGTCGAGTTTGAGCTAGAAGCGCGCTTTCCAAAATCAGGTTGGAAAGGAAGTTATATTCCTCCAGCGGTGGAAGCCCTTCTTCCGTTGTAACGGCTTCATATATTGCTGTCTTGAATCTTGTCCAATCGATATTACGAGTTAGATCATACGTGACGTTGATGGATTCCGGCGGATTGAACCCGGTGGCAACCGAAATTTTAATAGGCAAATGATCACTAACGTGGGGATCCTGGATCACATTCCACGTGCAGTCCAACGATAATGAATTCGAGCAAAGTGGGAGGTCTAATTTACTGCCAATTGATGATGGACCTGCCAAGCGTGTAACATCTCCATTGTTGAGAACTGTCATATTGAAGTTGTCACAGAGGTCATATATCAAAGAAGAACGGTTGTCATCATACAGTTCTCCCCAGCCTGTACCGTGAGAGTTAAAATCTCCCATGATCAAGCGCGGAGCAGGAAGGACCGAACAAATATCTGAAAGTTGTTTTTGGTTAATTGGTGCTCTTGGAGGAACATACACAGAAGCAATGCAAAGGCTTTTATTTTTAATAACAGCCTGACATGCGACAACTTCAATACCTGGAATTGGAGGAAAATTCACTCTATAGAAGGAGTAGCACTTGTTGATCCCCAAAAGTACTCCTCCTCCACGTGCATCCTCTCGATCAAGACGAATAATATTGAAATCATGAAACGGAAGATCGATTTCGGAAGAGAGCCATGTTTCACAAAGAGCAAATGCATCATAACCGGTATTGTGAGCCAAAAATTTGAAAGATTCCAATTGAGGAGTCAGACTTTGACAATTCCACTGCGGAACAGTGATCAAATCCCCGACCTCATTTGGAAAATTATCCATCGAAGAAAATGATAGCTGCAAGGAGGGGCCACTTGATTGTCAATTGCTTCAAAAAAGTCTTCACTGTGGGAAGCATTGCCAAAACAATGCTTTTGAGAGGGTCAGGAATTTCGAAGGCACTTGAAAATACCTTCCACAATATCATCGTATGAGAACAGCCCAGTCGAGGAACGGGCTTCTGTTCTTAAAATCGGGGCATCAGGGGTTTTGGATGTCCCCGGGAAATCCTGTGTGTAGTTGGCACTACAAAAACTAGGAGGATACGGATTATCCTTCCTTACACTGCTTTTTTTTATTATTATCATTAGTTTTTTTTCGTCAACAGATAAAAATGTTCATCCCAATGACCCCTTAAAAAATTAAATTACATACGAAAATTAACAAAACTTAACAAAGACATGTACGGAAACAACGCTGATTAACCTCACGGGATACATTAAAATCAAACACATTATAGCAGCTGTTGAAAACGCGGCACATGCACAGGTTCGTGTTTGTCGTAGTTGATCCTTGAGTGCCGGAACACGAAGAACTGTTGTAAACGGAGATTTCGTCGTCGAGTGTTGATGGTCAAGAGATCCAGTAGAGCGGAATAATCAACATTTCCTTGAAGCAGATCACCAATGAAACACGCTTTGGCTACCATACGCCTACCTTCCAACAGTTCTAAGTTGATGAGCTTGCACCGACTTTCATAACTTGGCAATCTGCGAGGGTCTTGCCAGCGAAGATGTCGCAAAGCAAAGCGTATAAACCTTCGCTGAACAGCTTCGATCCTCTGGACTGCGTTTTGGTAGAATGGGGACGAAACGATGGCACAGTATTCCAAGAAAGGGCGAACCAAAGAGCAGTATAATGCCTTCAGACAGTAAACGTCCTTGATGTTTTTTGCGAAGCGGAACATAAATCCTAGCTGCGAAGAGGCCTTGGAAATGTGAACCTTGAACGACAGTTTGGAGTCAAGCATTACTCCCAGATCTTTGACCGTTATTTCTCGTTTCAAGCACGTACCTCGATTCGTGTTTATATTCGCAACGATAACAAGGCTTATTTTTACTCCGCTATTAAATCGTATTTTTACCCGCGTTAAATTAGTTTTTCTGTGTCGTACTCAGTGCCATTTAATTTATTATTGTATCGTTTATTGCGGAATAAAGTTTTTTTCTCCGTCCGGTGCATAATCGCGTAAAAAATATATTTTTACTTTATTGTGCTGTGTCATTTACCGCCTAATCGCATCTGTGTCGCTTCCCAACCCATTATCTGCTGCCGAACAACAAACCCATTGTCGTACATATCGACCTAAGCCCGTCCCCGTTGTGCTGTTTATTACGCTATTGCTGTGTTGCATACTCAAAGGCGGTTTCCAGAAACAACAAATATTGATATCATGGCCTGCAAAACGTGTCTAAAAACTGTTTTGGACTCCGAACGCATCATCTGTCGTGGACTCTGTGGTGATACATTCCACGTAATTTGCGCAAAAGTTGATGTCGATCTTCTCGATCAACTTGGTTTGTACGCAAATAATGTTTTCTGGATGATGCTTGCGATCAGTGTGCGGTGCTTTTTTCAAACAGCCACTTCCGAAATATTGTGAGCCGTAACGTCAATGAAACAACTGTGACGACGAATGCAGTAGACTCGATGAAGGAGGATATTGCAAAATTGAATTCAGTTGTTACTGCTCTGGCAGTCAAAGTTGATTCGAAGATTCCAACCAGCTCAACTCCACGCTGGCCCAGAAATGATCGCATTGATTCTGTTCGTGGTACCCCAAAGCGTCGCCGTACTTCGTCCAGCTCTGAGAATAAACCAATACTACGTGGAAAAAAAGCTCCAATCGATTCAATCAAAACCGTTGACCTAAACGACGATCTGCTTTGGGTGTACTTATCAGCATTTCATCCCAGTACTACGAATGACGAAATTTCATCTCTCGTCTCTGATTGTCTGTGTTTGGAGACACATGAGAAACCACGGGTTACCAAATTGGTTCCCAAAGGAATAGATCCGTCGACGTTGAACTATGTTTCCTTTAAAGTCGGTGTCAAGCAAAATAAAAGGGATGTGGCCCTTTCCTGCAATTCGTGGCCGGAAAGTATTCAGTCCGTGAGTTTGATGATTCTCGGTCGAAGAAAGTTACCAAAATCGCCCAGAATGGACCGGAACAGTGACAAACTGATCGTACAGATAACGAAGTGATTGTGCTGAATGTTAACAATAAAACTCGTCGCTGTTTTTGCTGCATACGAAACAAACCTCCGATGTCCCTCACCGTTGCTGCAATCTTCCCAGAACGCACTGCCTGTCGCATTATGGGAGACCCCAAACCACTCGACCCAGTCGCGGCAGCTGTTTCCTGCCACCAAAGCCGTTTTATTTCCTGCCATCAGAGTCGTTCTGGCCCTGTGGTCGAGTTCGGTGGACGGGTTTCCCAACCTCCTCACTCAGGCAAGTATGCATCGATTTGTAACAATTATCTGCCTGATGAACTTTCGTGTTGCAGCGCTTCTTCTGCTTCTATCGTGCCTATTTGGGATAGTTTCGGATGCGACCACCAACTGTCATCTTGCTCTACACCGGAACGCACACTTGCTAGAAGCCCAGAGGAAGTCCCTATCCCTCTCATTGCAGTCGAGCCCATCCCGCCAGCGAACAACAGCCGTTCCGGCCCTGCGTTTGAGTTAGGAGACGGGATCTTCCGAACCCCTACCGCAGGCAAGTACGCTGATTTTCCGAACGATTCGTTTCTTGATGGTTCTTTGGCTTTTAGTGCTTCGAACCAAACGTCATGTTCGCGCAATTTCACTTATCAACCGAGCTCACCGTCATCGGACCCGAGACGCCGGACGCTTAGCTCAGTCGAGCCGTCGCAATTCAGACGTTCCTGTGCTAGCGATACGGTCTTTGATGCTGCCCATCATAGCTCGAGTGCATCCCAAGTAAATAATGTTGCACCTGCCTCTTCAAACATCCTGTTGTATTATCAAAACGTTGGTGGGATCAACAGCTGTCTCGCTGATTATCAGTTGGCCCTTAGTGACGGCTGCTATGACGTTTACGCGCTTTCCGAAACTTGGCTCAACGGAAACACTTCGACGAATCAGTTGTTCGACGAGTCATATTCCGTTTATCGACAAGACCGATCGCCTTCAAACAGCATCAAAAGCACTGGAGGTGGTGTATTGCTAGCAGTTCTATTTAATTGTACCAAGTGCAAACAGTTGGGTCATACGGCTACTTTTTGCGACAACAAGCCCCGTTGTGGCAAATGCGGCCAAAGTCATCTAGAGGATGCTTGCCAACAGGAAGCAACAAAGTGTGCTTACTGCGGCAAAGAGCCTCTCCACGATTTGCAGAACTGCCCCGTGTACAAGAAGCGCACTGGTAACGTGAGACGTTCCATACAAGAACGTTCCAAGCAGACGTATGCAGAAATGTTAAAGTCGCAAAACGGAGCGTCTGCATCGTCTGTATCAGCCGCTCAAAATGAAAATCCTTTCTTGATTTTGTCTTCCGATGAACTGGACTCTGAGGAAGCCGATGAGAGTGGATTTCCGGAGGTTCACGCCCCCAGTAAAAGAAAGCCTACTAGTTCTCCGGGTGTGCGCCGGAAACAAATAAAACCTACTATCAAAAGCATGCAAAAAACTATAAGGGACAGCCCAATGGGGTTGTACGCAAAGTTGGCGTAGGACTACGAAGCAATCGATTTCCCATACACGTCAGGGCCAGCCGCTAATTGATTTAAGTCAGTCCTGGAAAGGGCCAAGAAAATTCTATTGTGCACTCTTTAGAAAGCATTTGGTGGCTCTTAATAATGATACGGCCCCGGTTGTATTTTCTACGATGGTTGAGAGGGCCACTATCTCTAACGCGTAGAAGATAGTTATGGATCTGTTGGTTCATTGGTTGTTCAACGCGCTTTGCCATTTACTCCAGGACGCGGCGTTTAAAGCAATGCCATGTTCAGCCGGGGCGCGGTTATGGAAATTTCAAACAGCACAAGAGAAAATTTTAACCAAATAAACTCTTTATTTGGAAAATTGATTTGGTCGTCCTGAAAAGGACAGATTTAGTTGACGGGGGAGAAACAGTTCGCGATTGAACTTGGGGTTTCTTTCTTGGTTCATCTCGTGGGATGATTGATTCTTGTCTCGTTGTCACGGGCGGCTTTTTCCCGCCAAATTGTAGGCCGGGAGCATCGGCAACAACAGCCAACTGCACCAAAGTCTCTCTGGGCAACGACTGATCGCCGCCGCCAACTGCGATCCTACAGCCATTGCACAGCTTAATGACTGTCGTAAGACTGAATCAAAATGTTCTGCTAAAAGCTATGAGGTAAAGGGGTCGGATGCTAGTGCACGAAATAAGGCGGTACCAACGAAGGCAATGTGATACAAATTGCACCAAAGGGGACGAAATTCAGTTATATCGCCACAATAATTAGTTTTAATTACTGCACGCTAGACGGATGATTTTCTTAACAGAAATATGCCTTAATTATTTGCTATCACCAGCAACTAATCCGCTATGCACAACTAGGAACTACAACGAACTCAACCACATGGTCGGCCTGAAGTATCGCAGTTCGGTTCGAATTATCCGTTCTAGAATTTCGTTCGTAGGTTGTTCAACGTTCTTTGTCATTTACTCCGGGACGCGGCGTTTAATTAATGCTATGTTCATCTGGGGCGCGGTGATTGAAATTAATTTGAAACAGCACTAGAGAAAATTTTAACCAAATAAACTCTTTAATTGGAAAATTGATTTGGTCGTTCTGAAAAGGACGGATTTAGTTGATGGGGGAGAAACATGGTTCACGATTGAACTTGGACTTTCTTCTTGGTATTCTTGGTTCAGCTACTCGTCGTTGCGGGTGGCCATCTTCAGGTGACGTGGGATAGTTGATTCTTGTCTCGTTGTCACGGGCGGCTTTTCCCCGCCAAATCGTAGGCTTCAGCAGCCATGTTTCTCGCAGCGAGGTTAACGGAAGCATCGGCACCAACGCCTCTCTGGGCAACGACTGCTCGCCAGTGCTGCTGCCGGCTACGATCCAACTGCAGAACCTACTCTGCACAGCTCCACGACATCCAAAAAACTAATTCAAAATGCGAAGGTGTACCCTTTATATAACATTCATGGCTGCCTAGGAGACGTTCGTTACTTAAATATGAAATCTGTGCTAGAAAAGTACTGTGTATTTGGTAAATTTACTCTGAAAAATCGACATTATAAGACATCACCTTACATTTGCGTTAATTTCAATAGTTGAATTTTATAAATCAGTAGATTTAAATATTGAAATCGAAGCGTAGAAAATGTCCCGATCGATTGGTGAAAACATTTTGTAAATCGATTGTGTAATGACTTAGTTATTAACGTTCAAAACCTATATATTTTTCGTGACGCTCCAAATTTTCACAATTCGAACGTGTACCCCAGTATTGAAAACACAGACGTAGTCCTACGTCAAAATTGGAGGTAGCGGGGGTCAATTTAAAAAAAACCGAATAAACCGGCAATAGCTGATGCATCCGTTCCTAGCTGTAGCTATACAAACCTGCCGCTACCTAATAACAGTAACCGTAAGAGGTTGCCAAAACCAAAAACCACGTCTTCTCGCAATTCTAAGAATATCCCGTCCAAGCGAGGTAAGATTAATTTTAGGGACATTGTGGATAACATTTTAAATGCTCTTGGCCTTTCGGATGGTTCACTGCTCCGAGGAATTATTGACCTGCTTATTCCTATAGTTGGAAACTACTTCAAGCAATTGACTGTATCATGGCCCCTCATTGGTGAATTCATATCTTTCGATGAATAATTCGTCGAGTGAGGATCAAGATATGATCACCGTATTACAATGAAACTGTCGTAGTCTAATACCTAAATTAGACTCGTTCAAGTATTTGATTCACAATTCTGATTGTGATATATTTGCTCTCTGTGAAACATGGCTTTCATCCGAAGATGAGTTAAACTTCCACGATTATAACATTATTCGCCTGGACCCAGATGATTCATATGGTGGCGTACTTCTGGGGATCAAAAAGTGCTACCCCTTCTATAAAATTTCACTCCCAATAATCTCAGGCATTGAAATCGTCGCTTGTCAAATAAATGTAAAGAATAAAGATCTTTGCATAGCTTCCGTCTATGTCCCTCCGAGGGCATCAATAAACCGCCGTCAACTTTGGAGTTCAATTACATTACTTCCATCTCCAGTTCTTATTCTGGGCGATCTGAACTCCCACGGTACTGCTTGGGGCGAACAATACAATGACAACAGAGCGGCTATTTTCTATGACTTCTGCGACGATTTCAACTTGACCATCTTGAACACTGGGGAAGCGACACGATTAGCAAAACCTCCTGCCAGGGAGAGTCGACTTGACATATCTTTGTGCTCTCACTCACTATCATTAGATTGTCTATGGAAGGTAATCAATGATCCCCATGGTAGTGATCACTTACCAATCACAAATAGTTTTAATAAAACAATCCAGTCAATCCATGTTCCTTATGACCTCACGAGGCATATTGATTGGCAACATTTTGCATCGGCGGTAACCCTTGGTATTGATTCTACCGATCCTCTTCCACCATTAGAAGAGTATCGTTTCCTATCCGACCTGATGTACAAAAGTGCATTAGAAGCTCAGAAACGACGTGTTCCAAGTGCATCCCTCAAAAGAAGACCCGCCACCCCTGGATGGGATGACGGATGCACTAAGTTGTATCTTGAGAAATCCGATGCGTTTAAAGATTATCGTAGACATCAAACATGCGAGCTTTTTGATAAGTACCTCAAGCTTGAAAAAAAGCTTAAAAACTTACTCAAAGCAAAGAAACGCAATTACTGGCGTTCGTTTGTAGAGGGACTATCTAGAGAAACCTCGATGACACCGCTTTGGAGAAAGGCTCGCTACATGCGAAACCGCTCATCCTCCAATGAGAGTGAAGAATACTCCATGCAATGGATATTCAACTTCGCTAAAAAGGTTTGTCCAGACTCTGTCCCAACACAACCGAATTTACGGGATACTACCCGAAATAACGGTTCTCTGGACGAACCATTCACAATGTTGGAATTTTCAATGGCACTTCTTTCATCGAATAACTCTGCTCCGGGAAGCGATATGATTAGATTCAACCTTCTAAAAAATCTCCCCGATATCGGTAAAAGACGATTACTTAACCTGTATAACACTCTCATGGAATTAAATATAGTTCCACCCGCATGGAGGCAGGTTAAAGTAATAGCTATTCAAAAGCCTGGGAAACCAGCATCTGATTACAATTCTTACCGTCCGATCTCTATGCTATCATGTTTAAGGAAATTGTTAGAAAAAATGATCCTATCAAGACTTGACCGTTGGGTTGAATCAAACAACCTACTATCAAATACGCAATTTGGTTTCCGAAAGAGCAAAGGAATAAACGATTGTTTAGCGTTGCTTTCATCTGATATACAACTGGCCTTTGCACACAAGGAGCAATTGGCTTCAGTATTTCGGGATATTAAGGGCGCATTTGATTCAGTTTCCATAGATATACTGGCAGATAGTCTGCACAGTAGTGGATTACCAGGAATTTTAAATAACTTTTTGTATAATCTACTGTCAGAAAAACAAATGACCTTTAATCTAGGTCAACTGACAACTTTCAGAATTAGCTACATGGGCTTACCCCAAGGCTCATGTTTATGTCCCTTGCTTTATAATTTTTATGTTAAAGATATTGATAACTGCTTGGAAAATAGATGCACGCTAAGACAACTTGCAGACGATGCTGTGATCTCCTTTAGAGGTCCACGTGCAGAAATCTTGCAAAGACCATTGCAAAATTCCCTAGATAATCTGTCCATCTGGGCCAGAAATTTGGGGATCGAGTTTTCACCGCATAAAACCGAATTGGTAGTGTTTACTAGAAAGCGGTTCCCAGCCCAACTGTGTCACAAGCTATTGGGAAGAGACATTACCCAATCTTTGACCTTCAAATACCTTGGAGTCATGTTTGATTCAAAATGCACTTGGAGTAATCACTTTGCGTATTTAAAACAGAAATGTCAACAAAGGATCAATTTTCTAAGATCAATTTCCGGGACATGGTGGGGTGCTCACCCGGAAGACCTCATGAAACTCTACAAAACAACCATTCTTTCAGTTATCGAATATGGCTCTTTTTGCTTCCTCTCGGCAAGAGATAGCCACCTCATCAAATTGGAACGCATTCAATATCGTTGTCTAAGTATTGCCCTTGGCTGTATGCATTCAACGCACAATATGAGCCTGGAGGTTCTGGCAGGAGTAAAACCCTTACAGAACCGCTTCTGGGAGCTCTCTTCTAGAATACTGATCAAGTGTGGAATCAGTTACAACGTTGTGATTGAAAACTTCGAAGAAATGCTCGAATTGAGTACCCAGTCTAGATTCTTACGAATCTATATTAACTATATGTCATCTGATATTAGTCTTCCATGCTATAACCCTCCTAGTGTACGCTTTCCTTATCACAGTTCCTCCATTGATTATGATCTCTCCATGAAACAGGCTATTCAAGGAGTTCCGGATCAACTTCGACCTATTTTAATTCCCCATATTTTCATCGAAAAGTACCACCATGTCAATTGCAATAGAAGAATTTTCACTGATGGGTCACGCATTGATGGATCCACTGGTTTCGGTGTTTACAATGAATACTCATCTGCCTTCCGGAAACTTCAGGAACCTTGTTCCGTATATGTTGCTGAGCTGGCAGCAATCAATTTCGCATTGGGGATAATTTCCGACATGCCCGTAGACCATTATTTCATCTTCTCGGATAGCCTCAGTTCTATTGAGGCTCTCCAGTCGATGAAAACAGTTAAGCACCCATCTTACTTTCTTTCAAAAATAAGGGAGCAGATGTGTGCGTTGGTCGAAAGATCATTTAGAATTACCTTTGTATGGGTCCCCTCACATTGCTCAATTCCAGGCAATGAGAAGGCGGACTCTCTAGCAAAGGTGGGCGCAAAAGAAGGCGAGATTTTTGAAAGAAGAATTTCACATGATGAATTTTTCCCATTAGTACGTCAGAGTTCTCTTCAAAGTTGGCAAAACGCTTGGACAAGTAATTCTCTTGGGCGGTGGTTACATTCCATTATTTCAAATGTTTCGTCGAGATCGTGGTTCAAAGGTCTGGATGTAAGTCGCGGTTTCATTCGTGTGATGTCAAGACTTATGTCCAACCACTACTCGCTAGACGCACATCTCTACAGAATTAACCTCGTCGATAGCAACATGTGTAGGTGCGGAACCGGTTATGATGACATCGATCACGCAGTTTGGCATTGCCTGGGTAATGATGCCTCCAGAGCACGACTATTGGATACCCTTGTGGCCCGAGGTAGACAACCCTTCCGCGAAGTAAGAGATGTTTTGGGAATGCGTGATCTTCCCTACATGCAAGCGATTTACGAATTCCTTTGTTTGTCTGATCTCAGAGTGTAATGTCATCACCCCCCCCCTTTCTCTCTAGTAAACCCCCTGCTGTTGTGTCCTTTTTTTTTTTTTTTTTTTTTTGGGGGTTGTTTGTCCCCCCCAAGCTGTGGTCACCCATCTGCAACTTAGTTCCTGAAAGGGACTACAGAGACCGAGGATTTGGAAGATGTCGCAACCATGAGCAGCAACAAATACCTGAAATAAGTTACCTGCCTAGCCCCTTCCAAACAATAATGTGACCCATTAACCTCGAGCTAGCTACGAGTAATTGGCACCCCACTTTACTAAAATTGAAAAATTATACATTGTTAATAACAATATTGAATATCGGTTCCGTAAAGTGTTGCACACGCCTGAGCCTAACAAATAAACGAACTTATTAAAAAAAAATTGCTAGCGGTTCGCTCAAGTTATAAATCTCGTGCGATATGTCCTCCTTCTAGCTCGACAGTTGAGCAATTATGGGTCGCAATCACCACTGTTGACGCAACACTCTACCTATGCGTCGTCTACATTCCTCCCGATCGGGTGAACGACGAAACACTAATAGAAACGCATCTTGATTCGCTCAACTGGATAGTCTCGCAACTGGGACCGAGAGACAACCTCATCATTGTGGGCGATTTTAACCTGAGCGCGATCTCTTGGCAATATAATTCTTATGGTTCCTTTTTCCCGAATACATCTCGTTCGTCGATTAACCTGGCGTCACGAAAGTTGCTTGATGCATATAGCACGGCTGGACTCAGGCAGTTGAATGGAATTGTCAATGAAAACAACCGAACGCTGGATCTTTGCTTCGTTAGTGAGGATCTATGCGAGGAATGTATGGTTATGCAAGCTCCGTCGCCGCTCGTTAAAATCAGTAGGCACCATCCTCCTGTGCTTTTGAAACTCAAGATGTGCCCTCAGCAACGCTACCATGGTACATCGAACAGCATCTCTTACGATTTCAGTAAGGCCGATTTCAATGGCATGAATGAATTCTTCGCAGGTATCAATTGGGACGAAGTTCTTCGAGATTATGATGCAAACCTCGCTGCATCGACCATGTCTGGAATCCTCCTGTATGCCATCAACCAGTTTGTTCCAATAAAATTTACCCACTAACCGACAAAACCTGCCTGGTCAAATGCTGATCTCAAGCATCTAAAAAAGGTGAAGCCAGCATCTCTCAGATGGCATAGCAAATATCGCACGGACTCCACGAGAGCAAGTTATATGGAAGCGAATAATGATTACAAGCAACTCAATGACCGCCTGTTTAACGCCTATCAGGACCATTTGCAACGCCGCCTCAAGTCTAATCCTCGAAGTTTCTGGTGTTATGTTAATGACCAAAGGAAGGAATCCGGACTGCCTTCTACAATGACTAACGGTACGCTAGAAGCTGATTCCAACACGGACATTGCCAACCTTTTCCGCTCTCAATTCAGCAGTGTTTTCACTAACGAACACCTTGACCCGCATGAAATAGTCGCCGCCACTAGAAATGTTCCTCGACTTTCTTCCCCTGGGCTGCAATTCGTTATCACCGACGATATGGTTATATCAGCAGGGAAAGAATTAAAATCATCTACTGGATCTGGTCCCGACGGCATCCCATCGCTTGTGCTGAAACGTTGTGCGAATACACTTGCAACACCATTAGCAACTATATTTAACCTCTACTTGGTTACTGGTGTATTCCCAAACTGCTGGAAACAGTCGTATGTTTTTCCAGTTCTCAAGAAAGGTAGTAAGCGAAACGTATCGAACTATCGAGGTATAGCTGCATTAAGCGCTACTTCTAAGCTGTTTGAGGTGATTGTTCTCCAGAAGCTTGTTCGGTGCTACACACATTACATCTCAGAGGACCAGCACGGATTTTTGCCAAAACGCTCGACAACAACCAACTTGACTTGCTTCACATCGTTTGTGATACGCCAGATAGAGAATGGTGAACAGGTAGACGCTATCTACACTGACTTATCTGCTGCGTTCGATAAAATTAATCACCAAATTTCTGTAGCTAAATTTGACAAACTAGGTATGAATAACAATTTGGTTATCTGGCTCCATTCATACTTGACCGGTCGAAGTATGTCCGTCAAAATCGCTGACTGCGTTTCGTCATCCTTTCTGGTTTGCTCCGGCGTTTCCCAAGGCAGTCACTTGGGGCCGTTTTTATTCTTGCTCTATATGAACGATGTCAATTTCATCCTAGACTGCTTTAAACTTTCATACGCCGATGATCTTAAGCTTTACTGTACGGTTAAAAAACCTCATGACGCGCTATTCCTTCAACAACAACTGGAAGTTTTCGCTGAATGGTGTCATATCAACCGAATGTCACTGAACGTGTCCAAATGCTCGGTTATATCATTTGGCCGGAAACACTCACTTTTCCACTTCAACTATGCATTGGGGGGTACACAACTACAGCGCGCATCGACAGTAAAGGACTTGGGGATTCTGATTGATACCAAACTGAATTTCAAGGATCACGTCGCGTACGTAGTGGCTAAAGCGTCATCGCAGCTTGGATTCTTATTCCGCTTTGCCAAAAAGTTTAAAGATGTTTACTGTTTGAAAGCTTTGTACTGCTCACTTGTGCGTCCTATCCTGGAATATTCTAGTGTCATATGGTCACCTTATTATCAAAATGAAATCCAACGCATCGAGGCCATTCAGCGAAAATTTATCCGTTTCGCTCTACGTCATCTCAGGTGGAGAGATCCACTCAACTTGCCGAGTTATGCCGCTGTATGCTGATAAACCTGGAATCACTAGAGGCGAGGCGCAACGTGGCAAAAGCATGCTTTATTGGAGACCTCCTGCAAGGAAACGTTGACAGTTCTTTGCTGCTGAGCCTCTTGAACATCAACATACGTCGTCACAATCTTCGTTCACATTCGTTCCTCAACATTTCGCCTGCGAGGACTAACTATGGCTTACATGAACCAATGCGCAGCATGTCTCGTGTCTTCAACAGGTGCTTCAGTGTATTTAATTTCAACTTGTCCCGAGAAACAAATAAGTGTAGTTTTAGACGTGTTTTATGTTAAATTATGTTTGTTAGATACTATATTTGTACTTTTTTGTGATTTTAGTTGTAATGCAATTTGTCATTGGGGTAAACATTTTACCTGTTGACTAATAATAGTAATAAATAATGATGTAGTCGTGGAGATACATCGCACGTTTTCGGCCAAAGGAGCTAGTTGAGCATTTGGATACATTTAAGGACATTCTGTTGATTCGGCACCAGTTATCGAACACTTGCAGTTCCTGCTGAAGAAAGGGGGCGTCTTCCGGGCATTTTTTAACGTGGTGGGGCTTCGGGTCATCCGGGGGGGGTAATTTTGGGGTTGGGGGGCCAAGTTTAGTTGGTTTTTTTTATGGGGGGAAAGGGAGGGGCCAGGGGGGGTCGTGGGGGGCGGGGGGGTGTTACGGGGAAGGGGGGGGGGGGTAATTGGGTTACGGGTTCTACCAGTCAGGTATGAACGGAGCCAGTTCAACAATTGATCGTGAACCCCCATATTGCCGTATTTAGAAATGGCAATCTGATGGTTCATTTTATCGAAGGCCACAGAGAGATCTGTGTAAATGGCGTCTACTTGATGACCGCGTTCCATTTCGCGCATGATGAAGGATGTAAATACGGTTAGATTGGTTGCCGTCGAGCGCTTGGGCACAAAACCGTGTTGGTCTGGAGAAAAAGTCTGTGAATAGTCATTGACCAGCCTTTGGAGAACAATTAGTTCAAATAGCCTGGATACAGAGCTTAGTACAGCAATCCCACGATAGTTGGCGACGGACCGTTTGCATCCCTTCTTGTGTATTGGGAATACAAATGACTCTTTCCAGCATTCAGGAAACTCACCGGAAGTTACAGACAAATTGAACACCGTAGCCAGGGGCGCAGCAAGCGTGTTTAGGCAACGCTTCAGGACAATTGAAGGAATACCGTCAGGACCGCATCCAGTTGAAGTTTTCATCTGCTTCCCGGCTGAAATCACCATATCACTATGAATAGTGAAAGCAGCGCCAAATACAGACATGCGGGGAACATTGCTAGTAGCCGATTCGAGGCTCTCGGCGTCCAGAATTTCGTCGCAGAAGACACTGCTGAACTGCGTACGGAACAAGCTGGCGATATCCACGATAGTGTCAGCTTCAAGAGTGCCATCAGTCATAGTAGAGGGTAAGCCGGTTTCTTTCCGTTGTTCGTTCACAAACCGCCAGAAGCTTTTCGGGTTCGTTTTGAGACGACTCTGCAATTGAGGTATTTGTAATTGTCGTTGGCGCGAGCGTAGTTTGCCCTCGTGGAACCGGTGCGATATCTGCTGTGTTTCCTCAAAGCAGCCCTTCTAACTCGTTTCAAGTGTTTGGGGTCAGAATTAGACCAGGCTGGTTTGGGAGGCTTACGGTTGATTTTCTTAGGCACTAATTGATCGACGGCGTAAAGCCGAATACAGCACATAGTCGAAGCAGCAAAATTTGCATCCCCGTTTGCAAGAGTCGTGTTCCAGTCCACGTCAGCGAGAAAGTTGTTCATTCCCTCGTAGTCAGCATGGTTGAAGTAATAATAAACATTTTCGAAGTTGTCATGGAAGCTGTACTCAGGATTTAACTCCAGCGTCAGTAGCAGAGGGGAATGGTTTCTGCAGCTTTTGACAAGCGGTGCCGGAGCTTGAATGACAGAACATCTTTGACCCAGTTCTTCAGTAATGATGCATAGATCCAGCAAACGATTGTTGTTATTCGGAATGCCGTTAACTTGCCGAAGTCTCGCGAGAGATGCTGGTCTGAATGACGAACATGAAGTATCTGGATAGTGGAAGCCGTTGGTATCGACATGCCATGAAATCGTGCTGAGGTTGAAATCTCCCACAACGACGATGTTGTCGCTGGGTCCTATTTGTGACACGATCCAATCCAAAGAAAGAGTGTGCTTATCGATGAGGCTGCTGTCGTTGACACGATCAGGTGGGATATACACCACGCACATACCCAATGTTCCGGTTTTGGTGGTTATTGACACCCAGAGATGTTCAACCGTTGAGTTTTCGGGAGGCTTCAGGAGGCGAGATTTGAACGTTGAGCGCACGGCAAGAAGGACTCCACCACCAGATTTCTTGTTGCTGTTGAGCGGCGATCGATCAAGTCGGTACACATCGTACGTGTCATCGAACAGTTGCTTGGATAATGTGTTGCTGTTTAACCATATTTCTGTGAAGGCGTAGATATCGTAGCATGCGTCACTGCATGCCAACTGGTACTCGGCGAGCGAACTGTTAATGCCTCCTACGTTCTGGTATTACAGAAGGGCTTTCGATAAGGAGGCAACGGAATCGGCCGGTATCGATCTAGAAATGGAAACAGCATCAGGCCGGGATACGTTATTAGAAGAAGGATACTTGCCTTGGATGGCAGTTTGTAGAGCCCCCGTCACTAGACCCAGGGCCGGGACAACTTTGACGGCTGGAACGGGCAAATACAGCGTCACTGATACCGGTAGTGGGCACAGCTGGGCTAGGAGAAGGAGCAGAATACCTTGGATAACACACATACTTGCCTGGAATGGCAAGAAAATATGCTAGATAGATGATGAACTTCGATTGGCACGACTGGGTCGGAGCGGTTGAGGGCTCCCGTAATGCCTTGCAGTGTGCATCCCAGTTTCGTGAAAGTTATGGTATCCAACCTAGGATGAAGACGGTGATTTAATTCAAACGAGGTGTTTTTAGAAACCCCTTTCCGGATTTCTTGTCTTGGTAGTTGACGAATTCCCGAAAGAAAATCCCGTCTGGCCATGTGTCGGCACTGAGAGCCACCTCACGGTACTTTTCGTCAACCCCAATTTTAAACGAAATGAATCGCATAGCCGTTAGATCAGCGTCTTTCTTCACTAACTTTCTTACCTCGATCGGTTCGTCGCAAGGTATACATTCAGTGGCTAAAGCAAGAATATCATCCTCCGTAGCACTGACTGCAATGCGAGACAGAAATACCCAACATTTTTCTGGTTCTGGGGGAACAGCTGCAACCGATGGAATGTTCGCAGATGGCTTTTTTTGTGCCGCGCGATAAACTAGGCTGATCGGGTGAAATTAATCCTGCTGCGCCAAACGATCGTTTGTTGCTTTTCCGAGCCAGACTAGGCCAACCGGATGATAAACCGGGTGCAGCGGGGGTAGTAGGGGCAGCAGCAGCAACAGCAGAAATTTTCGTGGCCAGAACTTCGACTTGCTCCCTGTTTTTTTTCTAACTCTGTTCTAACTCCCTCCAGAGCTGAACGATGTGTTTCGCTCAGATTTTGTAATGCCTCCGTTAACGCCCCAAAAGCGTCCTGAACGTGTTTCGAGTTCATAATCCCGGAGCAACTGTTGCAAAATCAGAAGAGATTAGGTTGTTCGCTGATTAAATCCATGTTTGCACGGGATAAGGAGACGCAATCAAGATGAGCAACTTTTTCACAAAAACCCTGGAATTTAATAAATTTTAGGGTTTTTACCGGTTCAGAGCACTGTAGGCAGCTTAATTCCATATTGAAGCTTTTATCCGAGATAACAAGCACCAGCGGATATGTAACACGCAAGGCGGTTAAAGTCGTTTGTTATGCCAGGGAGTTGTGTGCAATTTACAGTGCCGTTAATGACAAGCAGATGTCGCTTCGAGAAAGAAAAAAATCAGTGGGGTTGTGTTTCACACACGACCGGTTTACGTAGACTACGTTAAACCATTTGATTAGTTTCTTTAGTTTCGTAGCGGAACATTGCAACGTAGGTACTGTCTACGAGGATCGGTACATGGTCGTTTCGGAGGGTTTTCTGTTTGTTCGATTTTACCGCGCTTTTGAAATTTGCGCATACGGTTGACATCAAATCGATTAGGCATCGTTCTTATTCTCACTTTTAGTTTCTCAAAACTAATTTCTCCCTAGATGTAAAACTCTTATCCAAAGCGAATCGGTAACACAACAGAATAACTATTCATAACAGTAGTAATTGGAATGTACAAAGAATTTTACTACGGAATATCATGTTCGAGAATTAAAACGTTGTCCGTAACAGGGAGTTTCTTGATACTTGCAGAAACGCAACATTCCTAACAATTTTCAACACCGATTGATGTACGCGAAATATATTCATCATTTATTTGTAAAATTTTAAATACTTGAGTAAATAAAGTGACAATCGTAAAAACATTATTTAATCAAAATTAAATCCATCAAGAAACGATCGAATTATTAACGACCGGTGTTTAAATTTTTCATGACGGCAGCCATTTGTAAATAACGCACAATGCTCAAGGTATGCAACGAAGAGAAAACTAAACTTGTTGAAGCCACCGCTGTCAGCCATTTGGTAAGTTGTTAGATAAATTCAAATTAAACAAACTCTCAAAATTGGATTGTTCGCCCTGAAAAGGACGGATTTGAAATATTCCGCATTAGAATTGAAACTTTCTTGGTCTTTTAACGAAGCAGGTTATTTCTGCCATGCACGTTGTGCTATAAATACAGATGGCTACCAAGAATATCACACACACTCAGGCATTATTTCGCTCTTCGTGGTGGCGCCTACCAGCTGGCAACAAATCATCACCGGCTTAGGCAATCGACTGCCTAGCACACCACTGCATTTTAGTGGCTGCCTAGCAACGGTTGCTTAGCCAAGGGCTTGCTACAACAGCATGCAGAGCAATCAGCCTGTCCACTGGTTGGTCGCCACTGCACTTTCTATGGTACGTGCCACCACCAGCTGCTAAATCCACATTGGCGCTTTGCCGCTCCGCACTAGTGGCTTCGTGCCATCTACGTTGCCTCCAGAGTTTAAGCCATCGCCAGCTGCTGATATTCGATGGTTCGTTGGTCTGCCCTGCTCCAGTACTGCGACACTAATGAGTAAAATTGCGAAGGTGTACCCCTTTTATGACGTTCACTGCTGCATATGAGACCTCCCTTGTTTACATTTGAAATCTGTGATAGGAACGTACTGCGCATTTAATAAAATTAGGCTCCAAAACAAAATTATAAGACAACAACTTTAATTTGCCCTATTTTCAATATGTTAAAATTTTTGACGGATAATTTTTAATACTCGATTTAATTTGCGGGAAAATTTCCAACCGATTGATGTAAACATATTGAAAATCTATCGATTATTTTTCATGTTTTAAGCGTTTAATTAGATTTTCAATTGTCACCCTGCCCTTGCCATAAGACGTTTCAATTTTTCATGACGGCAGCCATTTGTAAATTGTGCACAATGCTCAAGGTATGCAACGAAGAGAAAATTGTTTTAGCCACCGCTGTCTGCTAATTGGTTTCAATTGCTCGTGACGGCAGCTATTTTAATCATGCACAATGCTCAAGGTATGCGACGAGAAGAAAACTACAATTGATTTAGCCACCACTCTCTGCCAATTGGTAAGATAAATTCAAATTAAACTAACTCTCTCAACATTTGATTGGTCGTCCTGAAAAGGACGGATTTGGAATAATTCGCAAAGGAATTGAATCTTTCTCAGTCTTTTCACAAAGCTGCCGTGCACGTTGCGCTATAGATAAAGATGGCTACCGAAAGTATAGCACATACACAAACACACACTCAGGCACCTTATTTCGCTCCTCTTGGTGGCTCCCACCGGCTGGCAACAAATCATCACCGGCTTGAGCAACCGACTGCCTAGCACACCACTGCATTTTAGTGGCTGCCTAACAACGGTTGCCTAGCCAAGGGCTTGCTAGCAACAGCCTGCAGCGCAATCAGCTACCTGTCCACTGGTGGTCGCCACTGCACCTTCTATGGTACGTGCCACCACCAGCTGCCAAATCCACATTGGCGCTTTGCCGCTCTAGCTTCCGCTAGCTTCGTGCCATCGATGTTGCCGTCAGAGCGTATGCCATCGCCAGCTGATGATCCTCGATGGTTCGGTGGTCTCCCCAGCTCCTGTTCTGCGACACTACTGAGTACATTTGTGAAGGTGTACCCCTTTAATATCGTTCACTGCTGCATATGAGGCCTCCCTTGCTTACATTTGAAATCTGTGATAGTAAAGTACAGTGCATTTAGTAAATTTACTCTGAAAAATCGGCATTATAAGAAATCACCTTATATTTTCTCTATTTTCAATAGTTTCATCTTGTTTTAATTGATACGCGGGAAAATTTCCAACCGATTGATGTAAACATCTTGAAAATCTATTGAGCATTTATTGAGTTATTAGCGTTTCATTTGTAACGATATTTCGTGACGGTCGCTTATTTTTAGATTTTCAATTGACACCCTACCCTTCCCGTAAGACGTAGTCTACGTCAAAAAACTATAAGGGACAGCCCAATGGGGTTGTACGCAAAGTTGACGTAGGACTACGCAGCAATCGAATTCCCATACACGTCAGGGCCATCCGCTAATTGATTTAAGTCAGTCCTGAAAAGGGCCAAGACAATTCTATTGTACACTCTCTAGAAAGCATTTGGTGGCTCTTAATTATGATACGGCCCCGGTTGTATTTTCTACGATGGTTGAGAGGGCTACTATCTCTAACGCGTAAAAGATAGTTATGGATCTGTTGGTTCATTGGTTGTTCAACACGCTTTGCTATTTACTCCGGGACGCGGCGTTTAAAGCAATGCCATGTTCAGCCGGGGCGCGGTTATGGAAATTTCAAACAGCACAAGAGAAAAATTCATCCAAACGAACTCTCCAATTGGCAAACTAATTGGGTCGTCCTGAAAAGGACGGATTTAGTTGACGGGGGAGAAACAGTTCGCGATTGAACTTGGGCTTTCTCTCTTGGTTCATCTCACGGGATGATTGATTCTTGACTCGTTGTCACGGGCGGCTTTTTCCCGCCAACTCGTAGGCTTCAGCAGCCATGTTTCTCGCAGCAAGGTTGACGGGAGCATCGGCAACAACAGCCAATCGCACCAACGTCTCTCTGAGCAACGACTGCTCACCGCCGCCTACTGCGATCCAACAGCCACTGCACAGCTTAACGACTGTCGTAAGACTGAATCTAAAAGCTGTTAGGTAAAAGCATCGGATGCTAGTGCACAAAAGAAGGCGGTACCAACGAAGGCAATGTGTTACAAATAGCATCAAAAAGGACGAACTTCAATTATTGCGCCACAATAATTAGTTCTAATTATTACACGCAAGACGGATGATTTTCTTAACCGAACCTTTCCTAATTTGCTTGCCACCGCCATCAACTAATCCGCTATGCATAGCTAAGAACTACAACGAACTCAACCACATGGTCGGTCTGAAGTGACGCAGTTCGGCTCGAATTCCGTTCGTTGGTTGTTCAACGTTCTTTGTCATTTACTACGGGACCCGACGTTTAATGAATGCTATGTTCAGCCGGGGCGCGGTAATTGAAATTAATTTCAAACATCACAAGATAAACTTTCAACCAAATAAACTCTTTAGTTGGCAAACTAATTTTATCGTCCTGAAAAGGACGGATTTAGTTGACGGGGGAGAAACAGTTCGCGATTGAACTTGGACTTTCTTTCTTGGTTCATCTCATCTTCATTGCGGGTGGCCATCTGCAGGTGACGTGGGATGATTGATTCTTGTCTCGTTGTCACGGGCGGCTTTTTCCCGCCAACTAGTAGGCTTCAGCAGCAATGTTTCTCGCAGCGAAGTTGACGGGAGCATCGGCAACAGCCAACTGCACCAACGCCTCTCTGGGCAGCGACTGCTCGCCAGTGCTGCCGCCAACTACGATATAACTGCAGATCCTACGCTGCACAGCTCCACGACCGCCGGAAAACTAAATCAAATTGCGAAGGTGTACCCCTTATATAACATTCATGGCTGCCTAGGAGACGTTCCTTACTTAAATATGAAGTCTGTGCGCGGAAAGTACTGTGTATTTGGTAAATTTACTATGAAAAATCGATATTAGAAGACATCACTTCATATTTGCGTTAATTTTATTAGTTGCATGTTAAAAATCAATAGTTTGAAATATTTAAATCGAAGCGTAGAAAATGTTCCGATAGATTGGTACAAACATTTTGGAAATCAATCGTGGAATGACTTAATTATTAACGTTCAAAACCTATATATTTTTTGTGACGCTCCAAATTTTCGCAATTCGAACGTGTACCCCAGTATTGAAAACACAGACGTAGTCCTACGTCAAAGAGTGGGATGAGAGAAGAGAAGAAAAAGGAAATTTTGGGAATGGTATTGTAACCCAATGGGGTTGTTCTCAAAGTTGACGTAGGACTACACATTGCTGTAATGAATTTTATTATTATTATTTTTGATGGCCTGTATGAGAAAAGAGGCTGTATTGATCGATTGGATCAAGAAGCCTTGCCGAAAATCAGTGTATAACACACAACCAGTTTATGTAGACAAAGTTAAACCGTTTGATGCATTGTCTGGTTCAACATGGTAGATTAGTTTCGTTCGTTTCGTAGAGCAACATTGAAAAGTAGGTGCTAAGCTAATGGGACGTTGTATCGGCATAGATAAGTAAGTATGTTAGAAAATTCTATGATTTGCTCTTTACAAATCTTTTGGCGGTGCTAGACTGCATTTAAATGTTGGTATGATGAAAGGGCAACGGCTGAGCTGGCAGTGGTGATTGTGTTGATGTAATCGACTAGCTGGAGACCATTGTCCTTATCGCGTTATATATTGTTGAAAGTCTGTTTGGGATTTCAAAGGCAATTATTAATGATAATTTTGAACATTGATTTGACAGTTTCAACTGATTGAAGCAACAATCTTAAAAATCTATCGAGAAATGATAAAGTTATTAGCGTTCAAAATGTTTCAAATGTTCGTGATGGTCGCTATTTTTCAAATTTTCATTTTACCTCTACCCTAGCGTGGACGTAGGACGTATGGACGTAGTCTAGGTCAAAATAGCGTGGGTGTTCGTAGATTAGCATTAGAAAGTTTGCATGTGAGAAAATTCTATTGTACACTCTTTAGAAAGAATTTGGTGGCTCTGAAAAGGGCCGAGTGGTTTGAATGATGATACGGACACGGTTGCAATTGCTACGATGGTTGAGAGGGTCCTGATCTTTATGGCATGAGAGATAGTTGAGGACCTGTTCGAAATATGAATTTTATATACAAGTACATACACGGTTTCTTTAAAGAATATGTAGCTGTATAAAAATCATTATGCTAAATGGTCATCAATATAAACGATAATTTTTTTTTGCAGGAATTCAATAAACCATTAATAACTTCTCCAAACGTTTGAAAGTCGACTTTAAACTCATGCTATTATTTAAAATAGCTTAAAGATTGATTCGCTCCGATTGCTGCACTGATACTCTGCAGCCATATTCTGCGACATTTCACCTTCTTTTTCAAACACTTTCTCAAAAATATTTGATTCCTATTGCAAGGTAGGGACTCTATTCAACGCACTAAAACGAACAGAAACACTTTCAAGCACTGATTGGATTTTGAAGAGAACATTACTAACATTGAACAACTTGTTATAATAAAATCATGTCTGTTATAGGGGAATCATAACATGCCAGCAACCAGCGGGCTGCGATTGCAAAAGGCAAATTAACTTTAAACGACTCTTGTTATTTTCTATACCGAAACATGATTTTAAGAAATATTTGGTATTTATCGAACAAAAATTGAGCGAAATTCATTTCCGCGTGGTGACGCTAACCAGCGATACACTACTACATCGCCAACGGTCATCCGACATCGTTGAGCGAGTTCACCCGAAGGCGATCGGATTCACCCGTACACCGACGCAGCGCACCGCTCCCCGCTGCCCGCATAGAAGTGCGACTTTCAGGCATACGGTGCGTCAGCAGCAGCAGCAGCAACAGATCAGTAAGATTAGTTAAGTTTTAACGTAGGACTACGTTTCTCTTTTCTATACCGGGTGTCATTTCAAAATTTTGAAAAATGAGAGCGTTACGTAAAAGTGAAAGGTTTTTTGAACGCTAATTACTCTCGTTTGACTTAACAAAATGACTTCATTTATACACCATTTGATCAGAAAAACTTTCAAATGTTTTGAATTAAAATTTCAATCAAGTGCTGTTTGTATAAGTAGTTCAACTTTTTACTTAAAAATTACCTACTCTTGCTCCCATACAAATTTGCATACAAACAATATGGTTTTCTTTTACCTCAAAAGTCCTTAAAAACGGGTAACAGATGGTTCAAATTGTCTTCTTCTTTTTAGTTCACTAGGTTTCATTCCATGTTTAACACAGCCATAGCCGCACCCCTCAGCTGCAAATTTATTTTTCTTTGTTGCCGGTGACTGGTTTTATAACTGAATCCCGTCCCCTCTTATGAAATTTCCTTCGTACTGCATGTTTGTACCTCTCTTCTTTCGAGGCAATGCTATCACCGCCAGTATAAAACACACGATTCGAACCAAAATGATTTCATTAGGATATTCAAGTTCGATTGGGTACGCTTGTGTTTTTTCCGCTCTCTCGTTACGAAGATTTTTCTCGGTTTTTCTATCTCGTCCGTTTTCTCGTGATTGCGTCTCTGGTTCGCAAATTACCGCCTGCGCTTGCTCATTTACAAGCCAGAGGAAGCGCTGCAAAGTTTTACAGGTTTCCCCGCTCAACCTATTGCCTGGGCAATGGGTCGTAAAAATCGATAATCCAAGTGAGCGGCGTCCACTGTCGAAGCCACAGCGGAGCCGTGCACCTTCCTGCGGAAAACGATGTTTGTCGCCAAATAGATTACTAGAATCAACCCAAGTATCTTAGCGTCGGTCGACGAGGAGTTTAATAAACTACTATCCGAGTTTAATAAACTACTATCGGCATTCACTGCGACGAGGAGGTTAATAAAGCTGCTATTCTGCATTGAATACGAGCACATGATGGTGTGCTACTGGCAAAATATACCGAATACATAAATTAATTTCTAACGCGTCTCATAGCCAATGTCTTTTGCAGGGCGACCAATTATATTTTACAATATAAGTGTTTGTGTTTAATATTATCAAATATAGAACATTTTTGATTATTTGAGGTAATCAGTCGAGAGTGGTACATTCGACATAATTTTTGACGTAGGACTACGTCTGTGTTTTCAATACTGGGGTACACGTTCGAATTGCGCAAATTTGAGCGTCACGAAAAACATGTATAGGTTTTGAACGTTAATAACTAAGTCATTCCACGATTGATTTCCAAAATATTAGCACTAATCGATCGGGACATTTTCTACGCTTTGATTTTCATATTTAAAACTATTGATTTTTATCATTCAACTATTGAAATTAACGCAAATATAAGGTGATGTCATATAATGCTGATTTTTCAGAGTAAATTTACTAAATGCGCGAGTACTTTCCTATCACAGACTTCAAATTTAGGTAAGGAACGTCTCACATGCAGCAGTGCACGATATAAAACGGGTACACCTTCAAATTTTCTTCATTCGCTCGGCAGCCATAGAGCTGTGCAGAGCAGCAATGGGCCAGTACAGCTCTGGCAGCTGGCGATTGGAAGTACCCTGAAGGAGGGTACGCGGGCGAGCAACCAGCCGAAATGATGGCTCAGCGGCTGTTGCTAGCGAGTGACTGGCTGGACAGCTCGTGGCAAATTTATCAAATTTGAAGGGAAACATGTATGATCCAGTTGGTAGACATATCACGATATGATGTACATTTATATGTATAGATATATATGTAGCTGATTTCGAAATATATGTAGATGATATAGATAAATATATTAAGGTTTTAATTAAGGTGTATATGGTCATGATATTGCTAAATTTGAAGGTTATATCGATTTATATGTAGATGATATAAATGCATTTGATGATGATATTGATATGTTTGAAGATGGTATCGATATATATGTAGATGGTGTATATAAGACGCAACGTTCAGTGTTAAAAATCCGCAATCACTATGTCTATACAGGCAGAACGACATTTTTCTGTATTCTTAAAATCATGTTTCGGTATAGAAAATAACAAGAGTCGTTTAAAGTTAATTTGCCTTTTGCAATCGCAGCCCGATGGTTGCTGGCATGTTATGATTTCCCAATTACAGACATAATTTTATTATAACAAGTTGTTCAATGTTAGTAATGTTCTCTTCAAAATCCAATCAGTGCTTGAAAGTGTTTCTGTTCGTTTTAGTGCGTTGAATAGAGTCCCTACCTTGCAATAGGAATCAAATATTTTTGAGAAAGTGTTTGAAAAAGAAGGTGAAATGTCGCAGAATATGGCTGCAGAGTATCAGTGCAGCAATCGGAGCGAATCAATCTTTAAGCTATTTTAAATAATAGCATGAGTTTAAAGTCGACTTTCAAACGTTTGGAGAAGTTATTAATGGTTTATTGAATTCCTGCAAAAAAATTATCGTTTATATTGATGACCATTTAGCATAATGATTTTTATACAGCTACATATTCTTTAAAGAAACCGTGTATGTACTTGTATATAAAATTCATATTTCGAACAGGTCACCAACTATCTCTCATGCCATAAAGATCAGGATCCTCTCAACCATCGTAGCAATTGCAACCGTGTCCGTATCATCATTCAAACCACTCGGCCCTTTTCAGAGCCACCAAATTCTTTCTAAAGAGTGTACAATAGGAATTTTCTCACATGCTAACTTTCTAATGCTGGTCTACGAACACCCACGCTATTTTGACCTAGACTACGTCCATCGGGCTGGGGTAGAGGTAAAATGAAAATTTGAAAAATAGCGACCATCACGAACATTTGAAACATTTTGAACGCTAATAACTTTATCATTTCTCGATAGATTTTTAAGATTGTTGCTTCAATCAGTTGAAACTGTCAAATCAATGTTCAAAATTATCATTAATAATTGCCTTTGAAATCCCAAACAGACTTTCAACAATATATAACGCGATAAGGACAATGGTCTCCAGCTAGTCGATTACATCAACACAATCACCACTGCCAGTACAGCCGTTGCCCTTTCATCATACCAACATTTAAATGCAGTCTTAACACCGCCAAAAGATTTGCAAAGAGCAAATCATAGAATTTTCTAACATACTTACTTATCTATGGCGATACAACGTCCCATTAGCTTAGCACCTACGTTTCAATGTTGCTCTACGAAACGAACGAAACTAATCTACCATGTTGAACCAGACAATGCATCAAACGGTTTAACTTTGTCTACATAAACTGGTCGTGTGTTATACACTGATTTTCGGCAAGGCTTCTTGATCCAATCGATCAATACAGCCCTTTTCCCTCGCTTTTTTTGGTCCTTTTTGCCCCTTGGTTTTTTTTTTTTTGTGGGAAATGCCGGCGCAACGCCCAACAGGTATGCAGCAGACAACCCAATCAGCGGACACAACGGAACTGAACGGAGAACCGAACCACCTTGGGACTTTTCGCGCAGGGGTAAAAGAAATAAAACCGGGACGTTTAAAAGAGGAACTTGTTTATTTCGCGTGGGTTGTACAATGAATGAGTTTTTGTTTCTTTCCTATAAACGGTTGGCAGCTCTTCATAGCAGTAGCGGCGTATGTAAAAATGTCACCCCCCCCCATCTACACTGCCAACACTCCTCCTTGACATTTTACTCTCCTTGATCCGTTTGGTCCGTTTGCTGACCAAACCCATCATTTTTTTAGCGAATCTTCTCTGCTTCACTGCGCCTAACGGTTTTGTCAAGATGTCTGCAGTCATTTCCTTCGACGAACAATACTGCAAGACGATGACGCCTTTCTCCGCCAGGTCCTTCGTGTAGTAGAGACGTGTGTCGATATGTTTCGGCCTTCTTGACAGCCGCTCCTCCTTCACAAAATCGATGCAGCTTCTGTTGTCCTCCAGAATCACTGTTGGACCATTTTGCTTTTCGCCAAATTCACCCAGAAGACGCCTGAGCCAGACTACCTCCTTGCATGCCTCCGATAAGGCAATGTACTCCGCCTCCATGCTGGACAGCGAAACACTTGTCTGCTTCCGACTTGCCCAGCACACCGTTGCCTCTCCCAGTCGAAAAACATAGCCGGTGTTCGACTTCCGGTCGAAAGTGTCTCCACTCCAATCGGCGTCACTATAACCGATAAGCGTGATTGGTCCGTCTCGATTCGTTGCCAGCATCAGCTTGTAGTTGCTCGTCTTCACCAGGTATCGGACGACACGTTTTAGTTCTATCCAGTCGATCACGGTTGGACAGCTCACTTGACGACTCAATATAGAAACACCCACGGCAACGTCGGGACGCATATTCACCGTCACGTACAGGAGTGCTCCTACAAGACTGTGGTAGCGCCGATTGTCGTCCAGCTTTTTGCTTCCTTCCCGACTACGGTAGTAGCCAATGTCGATCGGAACACTTCACCCCTTGGCATATTGAAGCCTGAAGCGATCCGCTAGCTTTTTGATGTACGTTTCTTGGTCCAAGCTGTAGAAACCGTCAATCTTCGTTACACGAACACCCAGGAAATGGCTCACTTCTCCAAGTGACGAAAGGGTTATTTTCTTGCTCAACTCCTCCTCCAGATCAGAAATGTCCTTCTCGTCGGTGCTCACTGCCAGTATATTCTGCGACTATACTATACTAAAACATCAAACAAATAACTAACAGGACACCTGGAAATATTTTTTTACTAATCTTATCTACATTTTTGGTCGTATGCTTCCAAAAAAATTACATCAAGGTTGAAAACAATCGGCATTCTGCGCTGATAGGCTTTCTAATCGAGAATTTTTCCAAATGCGGCTCATCAAGTCGAAAGCAGTTTCGTAGTTACCTTCAAGAAAAAAAAAACAGATATAGTTTATAAAAATAATGTGTGATGGCTTGAAAATTACCTTCAGTATCACGATTTTGATTAGACGGCCTCACCCACCATCGCCGTTGTCGCCGTTCTGGTGTAGCAAACTCCCACTGCAGTCGCCCCAACTCCTCTACGGCTTGCACAATTCGCAGTAAATTGCAGACTTCTTCCATTGTATCAAAAATACACTAACTGATAGCAGCAAGTAAACAAAAACAAACGCATGCGAGGCGATCACATTGTGGGTTACAGAACGGCAAAACGCAACGGCAACAGTAATTTTAGTACATTGCGAATTGGTCGTTGTTACCGTTTTGCCTTTCTACCGTTCTCATTGTGTTTGACCCATTATGATCCAAAGAATACTACAAAATTCAAACTTACGGAGCTGGCCGGTTATAGTTTTTCAGGTACTTGCACCCCTAGTCCCGCTTCTACCGGGGTCTTCATTGCGTTGAGCGTCGAAATTACTGTTTGCGTAAGATTAAAGTTCATATCGCCCGTTCGCCTGTAAAGATCAGCAACGTCTTTTGTTCATTAATTGCAAGTGGATTCTGAATAAGATGTTTTCAAAGCAAGGATGCCAGATACTTTTTTTAAAAGTCTGTATCAATAATCTACACAGAAAAAATAACCAGAAATTACCATTTTACCTGACTATACCATTTTACCTGACTATATCTTTCAAAACTACCATGAAATTTCAGTCAAAAATTACTACGTTTATGGTAAAACATTCAACATTGGTGGTATATTTGACAGACCTCATACTGATATCAACCGCACCATGGTAGAACCAATTGCGGGCATGGTAAAATCAAACACATTTATAGTCAGATGAAAAATTCATTCCGCATCGAACGCTGAAGAGCTTCGGTTTAGTTTTTTTCGCACTCCGCATTACCTCTTTTGCATTTTTTTTTTTCAACCCGCTATCATTCACGCGGTGATTAAAAGTAGTGCACTGTTTAAACCACCGATATCCAGCCGAGCGTTCCATTAGGGAAGCAGACATTCCCGGCCGAGCCCGACGGATGATCTGTCCAGCCTGTACCATCGTCAAACACCCGAGGGGAAAAAGTGTAACCCCATAAGCACCATCGCAGCAAGGAAGGTCATCGCTCCATCCACTGCCGGTCAGCAAGCGGTGCTTTGTTTGCGAACAACAGCAGAAGCTGCCATACCGGCAAACGGCAAGTAGCACATTTGTTTTTTGTTTCGTCATCTGCTAGTGTGTTGTGTATCTCTCTCCCATATAGTAAATCGTTCTGCATAGGGTGGTCCAAAAAAAATCATCTGATTTTTATTAATTTATTAATTTTTTTTTTTTTTTCTCTGTTCGCTGAATTTGTTCTTGCATGGATGATTCTACGGGGGGCGACTTGCCTCCCAAAGATGTTTTTAGGGCGCGCTGTTATCAGCCGTCTTCTGCCTCTCCTTGGGTTGTCTACTTTCGGCAGAAAGTGAAAGCCCTAGATTTTTTGGGCATTAAAAGAAATTTGACGCGTCGTTATCCGGGGACCGAATTTCATCAGGTCAACCGAAACAAACTGCGTGTTACTGCACCTACGTATAAAATTGCAAATGAAATTGCCGGTGACGCAGGTTATAATGTCGAGTACTACGTCTACATCCCATCTCGAGATGTGGAGATAGACGGTGTGGTTTCTGCAGCGAGCCTGACGTGTGAAGACGTTATGGAAGGTAAGGGGCGACTTCCAGATTCCGCTTCGTCTACCATTGAGATTCTGGAATGCAAAAAATTGCATGCAGGATCAATGGTAGATGGAAAAAAGACGTATTCACCGTCGGACTCGCTACAAGTGACCTTCGCCGGATCAATTCTCCCAAAATTAGTTGAAATTGATAAAGTTTTTTTCCCAGTGCGCCTTTTTGTACCAAGGGTATTTAATTGTACCAAGTGCAAACAGTTGGGTCATACGGCTACTTTTTGCGACAACAAGCCCCGTTGTGGCAAATGCGGCCAAAGGCATCTAGAGGATGCTTGCCAACAGGAAGCAACAAAGTGTGCTTACTGTGGCAAAGAGCCTCTCCACGATTTGCAGAACTGCCCCGTGTACAAGAAGCGCACTGGTAACGTGAGACGTTCCATACAAGAACGCTCCAAGCAGACGTATGCAGAAATGTTAAAGTCGCAAAACGGAGCGTCTGCATCGTCTGTATCAGCCGCTCAAAATGAAAATCCTTTTTTGATTTTGTCTTCCGATGAACTGGACTCTGACGAAGCCGATGAGAGTGGATTTCCGGAGGTACACGCCCCCGGTAAAAGAAAGCCTACTAGTTCTCCGGGTGTGCGCCGGAAACAAATAAAACCTACTCTCAAAAGCTTGCAAAAAATTGGAGGTAGAGGGGGTCAATTTAAAAAACCGAATAAACCGGTAATAGCTGATGCATCCGTTCCTAGCTGTAGCTATACCAACCCGCCGTTACCTAATAACAGTAACCGTAAGAGGTTACCAAACCCTACGTCTTCTCGCAATTCTAAGAATATCCCGTCCAAGCGAGGTAAGATTAATTTTAGGGACATTGTGGATAACATTTTAAATGCTCTTGGCCTTTCGGATGCTTCACCGCTCCGAGGAATTATTGACCTGCTTATTCCTATAGTTGGAAATTACTTCAAGCAATTGACTGTATCATGGCCCCTTATTGGTGAATTCATATCTTTCGATGAATAATTCGTCGAGTGAGGATCAAGATATGATCACGGTATTACAATGGAACTGTCGTAGTCTAATACCTAAATTAGACTCGTTCAAGTATTTGATTCACAATTCTGATTGTGATATATTTGCTCTCTGTGAAACATGGCTTTCATCCGAAGATGAATTAAACTTCCACGATTTTAACATTATTCGCCTGGACCGAGATGATTCATATGGTGGCGTACTTCTGGGGATCAAAAAGTGCTACCCCTTCTATAAAATCTCACTCCCAATAATCTCAGGCATTGAAATCGTCGCTTGCCAAATAAATGTAAAGAATAAAGATCTTTGCATGGCTTCCGTCTATGTCCCTCCGAGGGCATCAATAAACCGCCGTCAACTTTGGAGTTCAATTACATTACTTCCATCTCCAGTTCTTATTTTGGGCGATCTGAACTCCCACGGTACTTCTTGGGGCGAACAATACGATGACAATAGAGCGGGTATTTTCTATGACTTATGCGACGATTTCAACTTGACCATCTTGAACACTGGGGAAGCGACACGAATAGCAAAACCTCCTGCCAGGGAGAGTCGACTTGACATATCTTTGTGCTCTAATTCACTATCATTAGATTGTCTGTGGAAGGTAATCAATGATCCCCATGGTAGTGATCACTTACCAATAATTATCTCAATCACAAATAGTTTTCACAAAACAGACCAGCCAATCCATGTTCCTTATGACCTGACCAGGCATATCGATTGGCAACATTTTGCATCGGCGGTAACCCTTGGTATTGATTCTACCGATCCTCTTCCACCATTAGATCGTATCGTTTCCTTTCCGACCTGATGTACAAAAGTGCATTAGAAGCTCAGAAACGACGTGTTCCAAGTGCATCCCTCAAAAGAAGACCCGCCACCCCTGGATGGGATGACGAATGCACTAAGTTGTATCTTGAGAAATCCGATGCGTTTAAAGATTATCGTAGACATGAAACATGCGAGCTTTTTGACAAGTACCTCAAGCTTGAAAAAAAGCTTAAAAACTTACTCAAAGCAAAGAAACGCAATTACTGGCGTTCGTTTGTAGAGGGACTATCTAGAGAAACCTCGATGACAACGCTTTGGAGAAAGGCTCGTTACATGCGAAACCGCTCATCCTCCAATGAGAGTGAAGAATACTCCATGCAATGGATATTCGACTTCGCTAAAAAGGTTTGTCCAGACTCTGTCCCAACACAACCGAATTTACGGGATACTACCCGAAATAACGGTTCTCTGGCCGAACCATTCACAATGTTGGAATTTTCAATGGCACTTCTTTCATCGAATAACTCTGCTCCGGGAAGCGATATGATTAAATTCAACCTTCTAAAAAATCTTCCTGATATCGCTAAAAGACGATTACTTAACCTGTATAACACTCTCATGGAATTAAATATAGTTCCACCCGCATGGAGGCAGGTTAAAGTAATAGCTATTCAAAAGCCTGGGAAACCAGCGTCTGATTACAATTCTTACCGTCCGATCTCTATGCTATCATGTTTAAGGAAATTGTTAGAAAAAATGATCCTATCAAGACTTGACCGTTGGGTTGAATCAAACAACCTGCTATCAAATACGCAATTTGGTTTCCGAAAGAGCAAAGGAACAAACGATTGTTTAGCGTTGCTTTCATCTGATATACAACTGGCCTTTGCACACAAGGAGCAATTGGCTTCAGTATTTCTGGATATTAAGGGCGCATTTGATTCAGTTTCCATAGATATACTGGCAGATAGTCTGCACAGTAGTGGTTTACCAGGAATTTTAAATAACTTTTTGTATAATTTACTGTCAGAAAAACAAATGACCTTTAATCTAGGTCAACTGACAACTTCCAGAATTAGCTACATGGGCTTACCCCAAGGCTCATGTTTAAGTCCCTTGCTTTATAATTTTTATGTTAAAGATATTGATAACTGCTTGGAAAATAGATGCACGCTAAGACAACTTGCAGACGACGCTGTGATCTCCTTTAGAGGTCCACGTGCAGAAATCTTGCAAAGACCATTGCAAAATTCCCTAGATAATCTGTCCATCTGGGCCAGAAATTTGGGGATCGAGTTTTCACCGCATAAAACCGAATTGGTAGTGTTTACTAGAAAGCGGTTCCCAGCCCAACTGCGTCTCAAGCTGTTGGGAAGAGACATTACCCAATCTTTGACCTTCAAATACCTTGGAGTCATGTTTGATTCAAAATGCACTTGGAGTAATCACTTTGCGTATTTAAAACAGAAATGTCAACAAAGGATCAATTTTCTAAGATCAATATCCGGGACATGTTGGGGTGCTCACCCGGAAGACCTTATTAAACTCTATAAAACAACTATTCTTTCAGTTCTCGAATATGGCTCTTTTTGTTTCCTCTCGGCAAGAAATAGCCACCTCATCAAATTGGAACGCATTCAATATCGTTGTCTACGTATTGCCCTTGGCTGTATGCATTCAACGCATAATATGAGCCTGGAGGTTCTGGCAGGAGTAAAACCCTTACAGTACCGCTTCTGGGAGCTCTCATCTAGAATACTGATCAAGTGTGGAATCAGTAACAACCTTGTGATTGAAAACTTCGAAGAAATGCTCGAATTGAGTACCCAGTCAAGATTCTTACGAATCTATATTAACTATATGTCATCCGATATTAGTCTTCCATGCTATAACCCTCCTAGTGTACGCTTTCCTTATCACAGTTCCTCCATTGATTATGATCTCTCCATGAAACAGGCTATTCAAGGAGTTCCAGATCAACTTCGACCTATTTTAATTCCCCATATTTTTATCGAAAAGTACCAACATGTCAGTTGCAATAGAAGAATTTTCACTGATGGGTCACGCATTGATGGATCCACTGGTTTCGGTGTTTACAATGAATACTCATCTGCCTTCCGGAAACTTCAGGAACCTTGTTCCGTATATGTTGCTGAGCTGGCAGCAATCAATTTCGCATTGGGGATAATTTCCGACATGCCCATAGACCATTATTTCATCTTCTCGGATAGTCTCAGTTCTATTGAGGCCCTCCAGTCGATGAAAACAGTTAAGCACTCATCTTACTTTCTTTCAAAAATAAGGGAGCAGATGTGTGCGTTGGTCGAAAGATCATTTAGAATTACCTTTGCATGGGTCCCCTCACATTGCTCAATTCCAGGCAATGAGAAGGCGGACTCTCTAGCAAAGGTGGGCGCACAAGAAGGCGAGATTTTTGAAAGAAGAATTTCACATGATGAATTTTTCCCATTAGTACGTCAGAGTTCTCTTCAAAGTTGGCAAAACGATTGGACAAGTAATTCTCTTGGGCGGTGGTTACATTCCATTATTCCAAATGTTTCGTCGAGATCGTGGTTCAAAGGTCTGGATGTAAGTCGCGGTTTCATTCGTGTGATGTCAAGACTTATGTCCAACCACTACTCGCTAGACGCACATCTCTACAGAATTAACCTCGTCGATAGCAATGTATGTAGGTGCGGAACCGGTTATGATGACATCGATCACGCAGTTTGGCATTGCCCGGGTAATGATGCCTCCAGAGCACGACTATTGGATACCCTTGTGGCCCGAGGTAGACAACCCTTCCGCGAAGTAAGAGATGTTTTGGGAATGCGTGATCTTCCCTACATGCAAGCGATTTACGAATTCCTTTGTTTGTCTGATCTAAGAGTGTAATGTCATCACCCCCTCCCTTTCACTCTAGTAAATTCCCTGCCATTGTGTCCCAGTTATATTATCCTTTTGTTTCCGTGCTACTTGTACCTGCCCAGCAAGCTGTGGTCACCCATCTGCAGCTTAGTTCCTGTAAGGGACTACAGAGAACGAGGATTTGGAAGATGTCGCAACCATGAGCAGCATCAAATACCTGAAATAAGTTACCTGCCTAGCCCCTTCCAAACAATAATGTGACCCATTAACCTCGAGCTAGCCACGAGTAATTGGCACCCCTCTTTACTAAAATCGAAATAGAAAAATTGTTAATTACAATATTGAATATCGGCTCCGCAAAGTGTTACACACGCCTGAGCCTAATAAATAAACGAACTGATTAAAAAAAAAAAAAGTAAAATGAATGTTTCGGAGCCAATCTTAGTAAGGAAAAATCCAATCTAAATAAGAAATATATCCAAACCAATTTCTGAAGAACTGAGAATGGAGAATCTCGCCTGCAAAAGTCGTTTTGACACCATTGCAGGGGGTAACCCAACAAACATTGGTGCCGAATAACCGCTTGTTCAAACAAATTTGGAGAAGTTGTTCAGCTTTTCCTTCTAGAAAGCTGAATAACTTCTCCAAATTTGTTTGAACAAGCGGTTATTCGACACCGATGTTTGTTGGGAAGTCACTCGGCCACCTTATGTTACCACCCTAAAAAACACAATCCGTCACACTTCAAACACACTCGCCACCACATGAAAGATAAATTCATATCTGGCACCACCTACACGAATCGGTTTATTGGTTTTCTCACTGTTCTGTTTCTCTCTCGCTTCCACTCATGTGATTTAAATGATGCATAAGTGTGCGTGAATTAACCGCCAAAAAGGTCCATGTTTGCCAATAAGCATAAATTCTCGATTGTAGTATTGACAGATAAGTTTTTTTTTTTTTTGTCTTCTTTATTTTACGTCGGCCTATTTTCCTCACATGGTGACAATCACCGACGCCAGGGAGACGACTCCACCACCTGGACCCTACCTAACGACTCATGAATATGAGCCGGGACCGCCTCAGAAAAATCACCGACGTCGACTGGGATTGAACCCAGACCCACCGGGGTGCCAAGTAGCAGTCACGCTTACCACTACACCACCGACGCCGGCTGACAGATAAGTTGAAACACAGAAACACCTTCCGACACACTGAAACACAAACACAACGTGGCAGAGTGACTAGCCCCCTGCTCCAATGTTGTGCATTTTTTTAAATTTAATTTTTAAGATGGTCTTTGCTTTCAAAGATTTTGGTTTATTTCAGTTGGGATGCTTTATTATTAATATGGTTTGAACTAAATTAATATGATCGTGTGATAATGCCAAACTCTAAAACCTCCTTACGAATTAACTTCAAATCCTACCTAAAGGTGACCTGGAAACATACCGTGCGACCATCGTCCAAAATCGACACTTTGTACTGGCTAAAACACTATATCTGGAGGAGTTTATCGGAATCGGTTGGCGTCAATTTCAACACTGATAAAAAAGCAATGATGTCCAGCAAACAAGCAAACGGTGAAGTTCATTCCGTCCGCTCTCCGTTGCTTTGGAAGTTTTTTGTATTTAATACAAAGTTCAGTTTTCCGTTTTTTTTTCTCGATTCTCTCCCACCGAACGTGAAATCGAGTTTTACTTTTTTGAAGAAGAAAACATTCAGTTTAGGCAGTGCTATCCTAATTAATTGCAATTGGCTATCGACCATATCGAGCCATATTGCGCTCCTCCGCGTGGCAGCATACCAGCAGTCCGTCATGTGTTGCGTGCACTCGTTTATCTGCCAACCACCACCGGCCAGCATCATCATCATCATCATTATCATCATCGTTGAGCTCCCCTTCTAACCGGTACACGCGACCACACATCGTCGCTCGGTAGCAGCAGCACATTCGTCGCCCGGCTGCAGCAGATCAGTGATACAAATAAGATAAGTTTTTGTTTCTGTCTCTCTTGAATACATTATACACGCAATTCTGTAGCTACTCATTTTTGAGTCGAAAATCACTCAGTCTGGCCAAAAGGGAACTTACCCAGAAATGGGGAAACATATCTCTACTCAGATTTGAGTGAACAAACCTGTGGACGAAACTGAGTAACGTTCACTCAGATTTTGACATTTGTCAAATGGGTAGTTTTGACTCATTTTGATGAAAAGGAATATGGGAAGGTCCATTAATTATGTCACGCAGTAGGGGGGGTTCAAGAAAACGTGACGATCTATACAAAAAAATTTGAATCAAAAAAAAGGATGGGGGGGGGTCCATACAAAAAACGTGACATGGGGGGGGTGGTTAAAAAAGGTAAATTTTTGCGTGACGTAATTAATGGACGTTCCCTATGGTAGTGTGCGTGAATGTCTAAATTATTATTACTTTAAAAAGATAAAAAAAACTACAAGGTACAGCCCAATGGGGTTGTGCGCAAAGGTGACGTAGGACTACGCAGCAATCTAATTCCCAATTGATTTAAGTCAGTCGGGAAGCTACGCTTTCAATCCGCTCGGAAATATCATAGACGAAGCTGTTCATAATGCTTATCGCTTTGGAGGAAACGACAGTATCGGGTTAAAATGCTTCAGCACCCCGGTAGATGTGGTGCTATACGTTTCCTTTTTCCGAACTTTGTTACTGGAACTGTTTGCCTTCCGAGATGGTGGAGCGAGAATGCACCATAAGAGCACATCCTGTTGATATGATCGACCACCTGGAGATCATTATCCTTATTGCGTTGTAGATGGTTGTGGTCTGTTTGGGATTTCAAAGTCTATTATTGCCGATAGACGTCTAGGTCGAAAAAGTGCTAATGGAACGTTCGACCAGCTTTAGGAAGTAAATATGTAAGAAAATTCTATTGTACACTCTTTAGAAAGCATTTGGTGGCTCTTTATGATGATACGGCCCGGTTGTATTTTCTACGATGGTTGAGAGGGCCACTATCTTTAATGCGTAGAAGATACTTATGAATCTGTTGGTTTGTTGGTTGTTAAACGCGCTTTGCCATTTACTCCGGGACGCGGCGTTTAAAGCAATGCCATGTTCAGTCGGGTAATGGAAATTTCAAACAGCACCAGAGAAAAATTCAAACAAACTCTTTAATTGACAAATTGATTTGGTCGACCTGAAAAGGACGGATTTAGTTGGCGGGGGAGAAACATGGTTCGCGCTTGAACTTGGGCTTTCTTCTTGGTATTCTTGGTTCAGCTCCTCGTTGTTGCGGGTGGCCATCTGCAGGTGACGTGGGAAAGTTGATTCTTGTCTCGTTGTCACGGGTGGCATTTCCCGCCAACTCGTAGGCTTTAGCAGCCATGTTTCTCGCAGCGAGGTTGACGGGAGCATCGGCATCAACAGCCAACTTCACCAACGCCTCTCTGGGCAACGACCGCTCGCCAGTGCACCCTCCAGAGTGCTTGCTACCGCCAACTGCGATCGACAGCAAACTGCACAGCTCCACGACTGTCGTAAGACTGAATCAAAATGTTCTGCTAAGAGCTATTAGGTAATGGCGTCGGATGCTAGTGCACGAAAGAAGGCGGTACCAACGAAGGCAATGTGATACATATTGCATCAAAGGGGACGAACTTTTGTTATTGTGCCACAATAATTAGTTTTAATTATTACACGCTAGACGGATGATTTTCTTAACCGAAACACTTCTAATTTGCTTGCCACCGCCAGCAACTAATCCGCTATGCACAACTAGGAACTACAACGAACTCAACCACATGGTCGGTGTGAAGTGTCGCAGTTCGGTTCGAATTATCCGTTCTAGAATTTCGTTCATTGGTTGTTCAACGTTCTTTGTCATTTACTCCGGGACGCGGCGTTTAATGAATGCTATGTTCAGCCGGGGCGCGGTAATTGAAATTAATTTGAAACAGCACAAGAGAAAATTTTAACCAAACAAACTCTTTAGTTGGCAAACTGATTTGGTCATCCTGAAAAGGACGGATTTAATTGACGGGGGAGAAACATGGTTCGCGATTGAACTTGGGCTTTCTTCTTGGTATTCTTGGTTCAGTTCCTCGTCGTTGCGGGTGGCCATCTGCAGGTGACGTGGGATAATTCTTGTCTCGTTGATGTCACGGGCGGCATTTCCCGCCAACTCGTAGGCTTTAGCAGCCATGTTTCTCGCAGCGAGGTTGACGGGAGCATCGGCAACAATAGCCAACTGCACCAACGCCTCTCTGGGCAACGACTGCTCGCCAGTGCTGCTGTCGGCTACGATCCAACTGCAGATCCTACTCTGCACAGCTCCACGACCACCGAAAAACTAATTCAAAATGCGAAGGTGTACCCGTTATATAACATTCATGGCTGCCTAGGAGACGTTCGTTACTTAAATATGAAATCTGTGCTAGGAAAGTACTGTGTATTTGGTAAATTTACTCTGAAAAATCGACATTATAAGACATCACCTTATATTTGCGTTAATTTCAATAGTTGAATGTTATAAATCAAAAGATTTAAATATTGGAATCGAAGCGTAGAAAGTGTCCCGATCGATTGGTGCAAACATTTTGTAAATCGATCGTGAAATGACTTAGTTATTAACGTTCAAAACCTATATATTTTTCGTGACGCTCCAAATTTTCACAATTCGAACGTGTACCCCAGTATTGAAAACACAGACGTAGTCCTACGTCAAAAATGCGTCAGTGGTTGAGCGTCATAAGCTACCACAAGCGAGCCATGGATTATTTGTCGGAATCTGAATCATCTATGGCGCGAAATGATGAGGTAGCTCATAAAGTTACCAGATCACGTGCATATCCAGATGGCTCAGCTGGTCCATGGGTTGTTTTTTTTTTTCAGCCCAAAACGAAACCTCTTAAAGTATATCAAATTTCGAGCGATCTGACGAAACGATTCTTGGCCGTGACGAGATAATTAAGGTCAGGGACCAAATAAACTTCGGGTCGTTGTGTCCAACCTCAAGAGAGCTAATGAGATTGCTGTGTCTCAGCTCTTTGCTCTCGAGTATCGGGTGTATATCCCAGCTCGGGGTATTGAAATTGAAGGTGTGGTCACCGAAACAAGTCTGACTCCTGAGATCCTGCTGAGGCACGTGGTCGATTTAGGAACCCTCTGCTGTCTCCAGTTAAGATACTGGATGTGCGCCAACTAGGCACAGTATCGATCAATAAGGGTGAAAAAAGTTTACACGGTCAGACTCGTTCCGTGTGACCTTCTCTGGCTCAGCCCTCCCTCAATACGTCGAGTTGGGAAAACTTCGACTACCTGTGCGGTTGTTCGTACCGCGGGCCATGATCTACCAGTAATGCAAGCAGATGGGACATACGACCTCAAATTGTGGCAATAAGGCACGCTGCTCCAATTGCGGGGAGAAACATGAGGATGGCGCCTGCGCAGACAGCACACCAAAATGCGCTTTCTGCAAGGGAACTCCTCCTCATGCTCTCTCGTCGTGCCCGGCGTATAAAAAACGCGGGGAAAATTAGAACGCTCGCTTAAACATCATTGCAAGCAATCTTTTGCCAAAATGATGAAAAAAGCCTCCCCATCACCCAATGTAAATACAAATCCCTTTGCTTTTCTGTCAGATGGCGAGTCTGACTTTGATTTGGCTGAAGAGGGAACATCATTCAGCTTTCCGGAAGGTGCTTCACATAAGCGAAGACGCGTCCGCCCACGGAAAATTAATGAACAGGAGCCCCAAATCAGCCTGCCTATTTCAAGGAAAGGAGAAAAAAAAGGAAAATCCAATTTCTCCTGGTTTTCGTAGTACTAACTACACCCAGGACTTTCCATCTCTTCCGGGGACATCCAAATCCTTTGATGCCCCAACTTTAAGAACAGAAGCCCGTTCCTCGACTGGGCTGTTCTCATTTGATAACATTGTCGAAGGTATCTTCAAGTACCTCGACATTTGTGATCCTCTTAAGCATTGTTAATCCAATGCTTCCCACAGTGAAAACGTTTTTGAAGCAATTAACTATAAAGTGGCCCATCCTTGCAGCTATCATTTTCTTCGATGGATAATTTTCCAAATGAGGTCGGGGATTTGATCACTTTTCCGCAGTGGAATTGTCAAAGTCTGATTCCTCAATTGGAATCTTTCAAATTTTTGGCTCACAATACCGGTTGTGATGCTCTTTGTGAAACATGGCTCTCTTCCGAAATCGATCTTCCGTTTCATGATTTCAATATTATTCGTCTTGATCGAGAGGATGCACGTGGAGGAGGAGTACTTTTGGGGATCAACAAGTGCTACTCCTTCTATAGAGTGAATTTTCCTCAAACTCCAGGTATTGAAGTTGTCGCATGTCAGGCTGTTATTAAAAATAAAAGCCTTTGCATTGCTTCTGTGTATATTCCTCCCAGTGCACTAATTAACCAAAAACAACTTTCAGATATTTGTTCGGTTCTTCCTGCTCCGCGGTTGATCATGGGAGATTTTAACTCTCACGGTACAGGCTGGGGAGAACTGTACGACGACAACCGGTCTTCCTTGATATATGACCTCTGTGACAACTTTAATATGACAGTCCTTACCAATGGAGAAGTAACACGTTTGGCTGGTCCATCCTCAGTTGGCAGTAGATAAGATTTCACACCTTGCTCGAATTCATTATCGTTGGACTGCACGTGGAATGTGATCCAGGATCCCCACGGTAGTGATCATTTGCCTATTAAAATTTCGGTTGCCACTGGGTTCGATCCGTCGGAATCTATCAACGTCGCGTATGATCTTACCCGCCACATCGATTGGACAAAATTTAGGACAGCTATAGATGAAGCCGTAACGACGGTAGAAGAGCTTTCACCGCTGGAGGACTATAACTTTCTTTCCAACCTGATCTTGGATAGCGCGCTTCAAGCTCAAACTCGACCTGTTCCAGGAACCTCCTTCTCCATGGTGTGATCAACAATGCACCGAGGTTTACCGTTAAAGCCAGAGGCGTTCAAAGTTTTCCATAGAAGTGGAACACCTGAGCACTTCGACGTATACACGGCTCTCGAACGCGAACTTAAAAGCCTCATCAAGGCCAAGAAACTCGGTTACTGGCGACAATTCGTGAACGGGCTATCGCGTGAAACGTCAATGAACACTCTTTGGAATACGGCGCGAAGATTGCGTAACCGAACTACGAACAACGAGAGCGAGGATTACTCGGACCAATGGATCCTCAAGTTCGCGCGAAAAGTTTGTCCAGATTCGGTGCCGGAACGGATAATTCCTCGTGAAACCACGAACTCGATAGATGATATCAGCCAACCCTTTCCAATGGTAGAACTCTCTCTCTCGCACTCCTTTCGTGTGGCAATAAGGCTCCAGGGGCTGATAAAATCAAGTTCAACTTGCTTAAGAACCTCCCAGACGTCGCAAAGAGGTGCATGTTGAACTTGTTTAATCAGCTTCTGGAACTCAACATTGTACCAGATGATTGGAGACGGGTGAGAGTTATTGCCATTCGAAAACCTGGTAAGCCCGCGTCCGACCAAAACTCCTATCGACCCATCGCGATGTTATCTTGTATTCGAAAGTTGTTGGAGAAAATGATCCTCTTCCGTCTGGACAAATGGGTTGAGACGAACAATCTGCTTTCAGATACTCAATATGGTTTCCGTAGGGGTAAGGGAACGAACGACTGTCTCGCGTTGCTTTCCACAGATATTCAGCTAGCTTTTGCTAAAAAAGAGCAAATGGCTTCTGTATTCTTGGATATCAAGGGGGCTTTTGATTCAGTATCTGTTGAAGTTCTTTCAGATAAACTCCACGCTTGTGGCTTTTCACCATTAATGAATAACTTTTTGTACAATTTGCTGTCAGAGAAACATATGAGCTTCTCTCATGGAACCTCTACAGCTTCCCGATTTAGCTACATGGGTCTCCCCCAGGGATCATGTTTAAGCTCTTTTTTGTATAATGTTTATGTCAAAGACATTGATAGTTGTCTAAATGACAACTGTACGTTGAGACAACTTGCAGATGACGGCGTAGTGTCTGTCACGGGACCCAATGGGGTCGATCTGCAAGGACCCTTACAGAATACCTAAGACAAATTTTCTACTTGGGCTCTAGAGCTAGGTATTGAATTCTCTACGGAGAAAACTGAGTTGGTAGTTTTCTATAGGAAGCATAACCCAGCACAACCGAAGCTTCAAATTTGGGGTAAGCCGATAACTCATTCCATGTCATTTAAATATCTTGGGGTCTGGTTCGATTCAAAGTGCACCTGGAGATCCCACATTGAGTATCTTAAGCGAAAATGCCAGCAAAGGATCAACTTTCTCTGCACAATTACCGGGACCTGGTGGGGAGCACATCCGCAAGATCTTGTAACGTTGTACCGGACAACGATTTTGTCGGTTATAGAATACGGTAGTTTTTGTTTTCAGTCAGCGGCTCGGTCGCACATTAAACTGGAACGTATTCAGTATCGGTGTCTTCGTATCGCGTTAGGTTGCATGCACTCGACTCACACCATGAGTCTTGAAGTGCTGGCCGGCATGTTGCCAATCTCGGATCGGTTTTCAGAAGTATCTCTCCGGCTCCTCACCAGGTGTGAAGTTATGAACCCCCAGGTAACCGAAAACATTGAGAAGCTTCTCGAGTTGAATCCTCAAACTTGCTTCATGACTTTGTACCATTTTTACATAACACAGGATGTCAGCCCTTCGCCGAATATTCCCAATCGTGTTTGCTTCTCAGACTTCGGCAGTTCGGTTAATTTTGATTTATCCATGAAACAGGAGGTTCATGGAATTCCAGAGCATCATCTTCCTAGCTGCAAAGTTTGGCCAAGTTGATTCCACTAAATCGTTCTTCACTGACGGATCTTTGATAGAGGAGTCAGCAGTCTTTGGTATATTCAATGAAATTTATAGCGCCAATCGTAAACTTCAAGCTCCTTGTTCCGCTGAATAAGCGGCAAAACACTTTACGCTAGAAATTGTTGCCTCGTTAACACCGGATCAGTATTACATTTTCACGGATAGTCTCAGTTCTATAGAAGCTATTCGCGGCTTGAGGCCGGTAAAGCGCTCCTCGTATTTTCTCATGAAAATACAGGAGCTTCTAAGTGCTTTATCTTCGCGTTATTTTATCATCACCTTTGTATGGGTCTCATCTCATTGTTCAATTCCGGGCAATGAGAGAGCGGATTCGCTTGAAAGAGGTGGGTTCAATAAAAGGCGATATTTATGATCGACAAATCGCCTTTAATGAATTTTTTACTATTTTTCGTCAACAGTCACTCGTCAGCTGGCAGTATAAATGGAGTAAAGGAGATTTGGGGCGATGGCAACATTCCATCATCCCAAAGGTGTCGAAGAAATCTTGGTTTGGGGGGATGGATGTGGGTCGAGACTTCATTCGTGTGATGTCTCGCCTCATGTCCAATCATTATTCTTTGAACGTTCATTTACACCGAGTTAGGCTAAGCAACAGCAACCTCTGTGAATGTGGACAAGGTTACCAAGACGCAGATCACATTATTTGGTCATGTGCTGGGCATCGTGAAGTCAGATCTGAGCTTTATGATTCCCTTCAAGCTCGAGGTAAACAACCCAATGTACCGGTTCGAGATATTTTGGCTATACGTGATCTGTAGTTTAGGTAGCTCATTTTTTTTTTACTAACATTAGCCTTAGATTGTAGTTTGTTTAACTTGTTATATTACTATAAGTTTTTTTTTCTGTTTTTGTGAGTTTTTTTTCTTTCTCAAAAATGTTCAAGTGAAAAGAAAACCAAAAGTTGTATAGTTATAAGTTTTTAGCCAATTCCGACTTTAAAATAAATGTGTTTTGTAAACCATACTTGAAATTCCCTCCCATCCTCCCATCCGTTAAATTGTTATTCCTTTTAACCTCGAGACGGCCGTGAGTAATCGGTTCTATCCCCCTAAATTTTGTATTAAGATAACTGATCTATATAAATATGAAAACTTGGCTCTGTAAAGTTGATTCGATTGAGCCTGTACAAATAAATGATTTCATAAAAACAAAAAATAAAGCAATGATAATATCTATGTGTCCCATTTTTGCAATTTGATCAACAAATGAAATCTATTTGTAACCACACATACTTCCGATGTGTACAAATAACCACTATGTGTGGCCACACATACTTTTCATTTGCCACATAAACTTCATATGTGTTTCTCGGGGGGTTCTGTTTATGTGTGAACAAACGAATATTATGTGGAATTTTACATGGGCTTTTACCAATAAATTTGTGTGGATTTTTACCCGTGAACCATATCCACTTGTTGACTATCTTGGGCATTCACAGATAGATCTAAGGCTGATGTGGCGGAGGTGTGACATCGCCTCACGCCACAAGACTTTGATTCGATATTTTGACATGTTATGTGATGCCACACTTCCGGCACATCAGTGGGCGCCTCGACTAACGGTTTTACCAATTTCTGGGATCGAACCAACAGTTGGAATTCTTGGGAGACACTATATGTACTACAGTTTATCAGCTTGGAGTATCTATATCGACATTTTTCCGAACATCATGAAGGACTTTTTTCACTGCTAAGTAGCTGTTGGTCAATAACCGCACACAAGTCGTTGTTACCGTTTTGCCTTTCTACCGTTCTCATTGTGTTTGACCCATTATGATCCAAAGAATACTACAAAATTCAAACTTACGGAGCTGGCCGGTTATAGTTTTTCAGGTACTTGCACCCCTAGTCCCGCTTCTACCGGGGTCTTCATTGCGTTGAGCTTCGAAATTACTGTTCGCGTAAAATTAAAGTTCATATCGCCTGTTCGCCTGTAAAGATCAGCAACGTCTTTTGTTCATTAATTGCAAGTGGATTCTGAATAAGATGTTTTCAAAGCAAGGATGCCAGATACTTTTTTTAAAAGTCTGTATCAATTCTCTACACAGAAAAAAGTCTTGTAGTAGAAATTACCATTTTACCTGACTATACCATTTTAACTGACTATATCTTCAAAACTACCATGAAATTTCAATCAAATTTACTACGTTTATGGTAAAACCTTCAACATTGCAGGCGTGGTAAAATCAAACGCATTTATAGCACAGAGAACAGACGTTCATCTTTGGTCTGCTACTTGTGTAAAACTTTAAACCGACATTTCAAATGTATGTCGTTATGCTCCTGATAGGCGGCGCTGCATTTGTGCGATAACTATCATGTCAATGTTTATCAATAGAAAGCCTAGCACAGAACATGAAAAGATTTGTTTGTTTTTCTCTGCACTTGGTTTTTATGCCGGCTGCCCCTCTTTTTTTTTTCTTTTTTTTTTAAAAAAAAAATATTGGGATTATTTTTTGTTTTTTTTGTTTTTTGTTTGAGGGGAAATGTTTGTTGTTTTTATTTTTATTGTCCTCGTGGTGGTTGTTTTTTGTGTGTGTTTTTTTTGTGGGGGGGGGGAAAGTGTGGGGGGAGAAGGAGATTTTTATTTTTTTTTTTTGTGGGTGTGGGGGGTTGTGTGTTTTTTGTTGTTTTGTGTTATTTATAATATTATAAAATTCAAAAAAAAAAATTTAAAATTTTTTTTTTGTGTTAAAGATGGACAGAGCTAATGGTCAAATGAGTGACTCAAACATGTTCCACACTGTTCGCCACTACTGTTATCTCTGTTATCACCGTGCAGGTCCTCGGTCTGTTTCAACGCAATCGATAGATACAGTAGTGTGCGAACAGTTTTTTTTATCCCGATCGTATCTCGATCGTTTCGTTTGTAGCCGGTCAGCTGGCACTATATATAAATCATTAGGTCAGTGAGCAAATAAACCGTCGCGTGTACAACACGTATTTCTACACCTTACTGGAATAAAATTTCTCTGTTCGCGTAATAAATAGTAGTTATTCCAACAAATCGTCGCGTATTTATAAATTGTGTCCGAAGGAATTCCGTCGCGCGAACATTTGGTCCTTCGAACCGGATATTTCAGTGAATTTCGCTACAATTCCCGGACACAGTGAACAATAATGGTGAAAGTGATTGTCCGCGGACCGTGATGGACGACGGTTCATATTAAGACTATAGACTATTGTGAAAAGCGACACGGTGAATAGTGTCACCATTTTCGAAGTGAGTGAATCGCCATCACGAGTAGTATCTCGCGCCAACGGAGCCATCGACATATTTTGCACGTGATTAATCGTTTTCCTGAAAACTGCGACGTTGACCGGATCGTTACCTGGAATAAATGTAGGAAGCTGGAAGGCTGGAACCGCTAGACAGTAGGAAGCTGGATGAAGGCGGATAAATCGCTGCAAAAATAAAAGGGAGTAATTGCATGTTGGTGGCATATTGCATGAGGCGCTTTTAAATTTCTGTGGCTGTTTACGAATAAATGAATACAATTGCATGTGAGTCTATTTTATTTCCAATCAGTAGCCCTGTTGTCCGCTCGCCATAAGTCTTATTTGGTCTCGAGTTGCTAGTTTTGTCGGCATTTGGTTCTCAGAAGCTGATACTCTTGCTGCAGTCAATTTGATCTGGTTGATCGTCAGTCAAGTCGTGAGGTTCCGTGGGTGGTTCGTTGAGTCGATCGGTAGTGCCATGGTGAGGTGTTGTAGTACAGTGCAGTGAGATTGCAGAGAGGTGAATCCTGTAATCTAAAAGTGTGAAATTTGAACCTTGAGTGCAGTGAAGTGATCAATTATGGCAGATCTCCGAGCATTGACCAAACGTGAACATCAGTTGCGGAATTCGCTAGATGGAATCGAGAAGTTTGTGGTCAACTTTAAGGAAGAAAATGATATCCGTCAGGTCAGCGTACGTCTAGATGCGTTGGAGAACATTCTCTACAAATTTGTCGAGACCCGGGAGAAGATCGAGTTGCTGCTTGAAGACGCCGATGATGATGAAGAAGAAGAAGACGTAGCAAGAAAAGAGCAGGAAAACGATCAGCTGATGCAGGATTTCGAGAACCGCTACTATGCGTTGAAAGCAGATCTGCTGGCGTTCCAATTGCTTGGAGCATCTGTGAAAGGAGCATCTGAACAACAACAACCGAATGAGCATGCAGCAAACCAATTCGCCAGAGTGAAACTTCCTGAAATTAAATTACCTTCGTTCAGCGGGAAGCTTCATGAATGGGTGCCGTTCCGTGACAGCTTCCGGAGTCTTATACACGATAGTACTCTGCTCACGGAAATTGACAAGTTTACCTATCTTCGGTCTTCTTTGTCCGGTGAGGCGTTACTGGAGTTAACCGCAATCGAACTATCTGCCGCCAATTACGCTGTAGCATGGAAGGCGTTAGAGAACCGGTATGAAAATAAAAAACTAATCGTGAAGGCTCATCTCGATGCTCTGTTCGCTGTAGAAAGCTTAAAAAGGGAGACCTACGAAGGACTCAACCAGCTAATTGGCGATTTTGAAAAGAATCTTCAAATGCTGGAGAAGATCGGTGAAAGCCCTGCCAACTGGAGTACAATCCTAGCCTATATGGTGTGTTCTAGATTGGATTCCACGACACTTCGCCACTGGGAGACATATCATAACTGCAAGGAGGTCGCAAAGTATGCAGATTTGATGGTGTTTCTCAAAGGTCACTGTTCGGTTCTCCAATCAATTGCTCCTGTCAAGCCAGTCATCGTAAATCAACGCTCAGCACGGATCGCAGTCTGCCACACAACCCTGAAATCGGCCAACAAGTGTTATTTTTGCAGTGAACCACGTCACTCAGTATACCAGTGTATCAGATTTAAGCGAATGAACATATCGGAGCGGAATGAGGCCGTTATGAAAAATAAACTTTGTCGAAATTGTTTGTATCCTGGACATATCGCCAGAAATTGCGAAAGGGGAACGTGCCACCATTGTCATCAGAAGCATCACACGTGGTTGCACATTGATCTACCTAGATCCTCCGTTCCACCCGCACAGTCAAGAAGTCCGATAGCAAACCAACAGCTTAGGCAGCCACAATCTAGCCCTCCAAACTCGAACCATCAGACACGGACTAACACTGCAAACTCACATGACTCAAACATTCAGCCAGCCACAGAACACGCCACCACAAGCAATACACATGTAGCTCTCCCCATCACACCTACACAAAATATTCTTCTCTCGACCGCAATGGTCAGCATTAAGGATCGCTATGGCAATTCGGTGCTTGCACGAGCTCTGCTCGACTCGTGTTCACAGCACTGCCTTATGACAAAGCATTTCTCTAGCAAACTCAAGCTAGATGAAACGCCAGTCTTTCTGTCAATCCAAGGTATTGGACAGTCCCAAGCCGTTTCGACAAAGCTAATCAGGGCACTAGTAGGTGCCAGATCGCAGGATATTTCGTCGTACTCAGAGGAGATGCAGTTTCACGTTTTGCCAAAACTGACTGTGTCACTTCCAACCGCTAGTTTCCGCACCACGACATGGAATCTTCCAGATCGTCTACGTCTAGCCGATCCTAAGTTCTGTGAGCCAGGACCAATCGACATCATCATCGGAGCAGAGTATTATATGGAGCTGCTGAAGGAGGAGAGACAGAAGGCGACAGAGGATGGTCCGACGCTTCAGAATACCGTATTCGGTTGGATTGTTTCCGGCCGTATTCCTGAAAACTTTACAAGTTCATCGTACGCTCTAGTTTGTTCAACGGCACAGATTCAAGATCAGCTTTCGAAGTTTTGGGAAATTGAGACTTGTCAATCCACAAGTACACTATCGATTGTAGAATCTGCATGTGAAGAGTTCTTCGATAGGACAACCTACAGGAATGAAGAAGGGAGATACGTTGTTACGTTACCAAAGAGGGAGGCTACAATTCAACAGCTCGGCGAATCAAGATCGACAGCCATCAAGCGTTTTATGGGAATGGAGCGTCGTTTCTCGATGAATCCGGAACTGAAAAGGCAATATTTGGATTTCGTGCAAGAATATCTAGCCATGGGTCACATGCAGGAGTACTTCGAGGAAGACACAAGTGCACCGTCATACTACTTGCCACACCACGCTGTATTCAAGCCTGACAGCACGACGACGAAGCTGCGAGTAGTATTCGACGCTTCGTGCAAAACGTCCAGCGGAGTGTCATTGAACGATGCGTTGATGGTTGGACCTGTAGTTCAGGACACGATAGTTGACATCACTCTCCGATTTCGTATTCATCGATATGCTATAGTCGGAGATATTGCTAAAATGTATCGGATGGTGCTGCATAGTTTATCGGACCGTCTACTACACAAAATCGTATGGAGAGATAGCGTTACTGAACCTATTCGAACATTCGTTTTAAACACCGTTACCTACGGTACAGCGTCTGCACCGTACCTGGCTACAAAATGTCTGCAACGTTTGGCTGATGAAGGGAAAGATTCGCATCCAGCTGCTGCAAGGGTCTTGAGAAAGGATTTCTATGTAGATGATATGTTGTCAGGCGTAGACGACATTGTAGAAGGGAAGGTGCTAATCAAGGAGATGATTCAACTGCTGCTATCTGCTGGATTTTCATTACGAAAATGGAATTCTAACAGCAAGGTATTGCTGTCAGAGGTGCCGGAGGGATTAAGGGACGAACGTGCGAGATTGGAATTAGATTCTTCGAGCTCATCTGTGAAAACGCTGGGTTTAATCTGGGAACCTAGCACGGATTGTTTCCGTTTCATTTCGCCGACGTGGAACGAGTCAACGGAGATCACGAAGCGGTGTGTCCTATCAGATGTCTCTCGACTGTTTGATCCTTTAGGATTGGTAGGACCAGTAATCATTCAAGCGAAGATCTTTCTGCAGGATCTTTGGAAGCAAGACTGTGGATGGGATGACCTTCTCGATCCGCAGTTACAGGAATGCTGGCGAGAATACAGGAGGAATTTGGCAAGTTTGGACGGAATAGCAGTACCTCGATGGGTAGGGATAAGTCGTTCCATCGTAGCCGTAGAACTGCACGGCTTCTGTGATGCCTCGAACAAAGCGTACGGTGCATGTGTGTACGTACGCACGTTAGCTACAGATGGAAGCATAACAGTACATCTTCTAACCTCCAAATCTCGAGTAGCTCCACTCGAAAATTTGAAAAAGAACAAGAAATCCCTATCGACTCCGCGCTTGGAACTATCGTCCGCACTGCTCCTAGCGCATCTCTATGAGAAGATCGTCAACAGCATAAATGTTTCTGCGAAATGCTTCTTCTGGGCTGATTCAACCATCGTCGTTTGCTGGCTCTCATCGTCGCCTTCGAGGTGGAAACAGTTTGTGGCAAACCGCGTTTCTGAAATCCAGCACATTACGAAGGGAGGAATTTGGAATCACGTTGCAGGAGAAGATAATCCTGCGGACATCATCTCAAGAGGCATGATACCATCACAGCTACAGTACGAGTCACGCTGGTTCCATGGACCTAACTGGTTGATGTCGGATCCAACCTATTGGCCTGGCACAACGAATGTTGACGAGGAAACCATCAACAAAGCAGATCTGGAGGAAAAATCTGTAGTCGCTGCTCTTCCAACGGTAGCCCCAAGCGAAATATTCGGTCTTCGTTCGTCGTTTGTAGAACTTGTGCGACTGACAGCCTATATCCAGCGATTCAAATGGAATTCAACACCGGCAAATCGTTTTTGCAAAAGGGTCAGATACATAACATCAGCGGAATTCAACGACGCGATCAAAGCTCTCGTGAAACAATCGCAGCACGAATGTTTTCCCCAGGAACTAGCAGACATCTCCAAGAGTGGTCAGGTACAGGAATCATCAAGAATTGCTATGCTCAATCCGCAACTTACTGAAGGCATAATCTGCGTTGGGGGCCGGCTGAAGAACGCTGCTGTACCGGAACGTAGGAAACATCCGTACATTCTGGATCATCGACATCCTTTCGCTCGAGTAATCGTGTCATTTTACCATCAAAAGCATTTCCATGCCGGTCAACAACAAGTGGTTTCCAGCGTTCGAGAGCAGTTCTGGCCCACAAGTATCAGAAAGTTAACTAGACAGGTCATCCATGAATGTGTCAAGTGCTTTCGTGCGAAGCCTAAAATCCAGGAGCAACTGATGGCAGATTTACCTCCCGAACGGGTAACGCCATGCTTTCCGTTTCAAAGAGTTGGTGTGGATTATTGCGGACCATTTCACGTAGTCTACCCTCAGCGTCGAGCTCGTCCAATCAAGTGCTTTGTGGCAGTCTTCGTATGTCTGGTTACTAAGGCAGTTCATTTGGAATTATCAGCAGATCTCACTACTCAAGCTTTCCTGGCTGCGTTGAGGAGGTTTTCATCTCGTCGTGGCAAACCGGCTCTCATCATGTGCGACAATGCAAAGAACTTTGTTGGCGCAAGGAGGGAGTTGGATGAACTGGCGCGGTTGTTTGATAGTCAACAATTCCAAGAAGCAATATCACGACACGCAGCAGAGGATAGAATTGAGCTGAAGTTTATCCCGGCACGATCACCGAACTTCGGAGGGCTTTGGGAGTCAGCAGTTAAATCGTTCAAGATCCTGTTTAAACGAACGATTGGCACCCGCAGTCTGATTTACGATCAGATGCAAACTGTACTGGCGCAAACCGAAGCAATCCTAAATTCCCGACCGCTGACGCCTATCAGCAACGACCCCGATGATTTTGAGGCGCTAACACCAGGACATTTCCTAGTTCAGCGGCCTTTGACGGCTATACCGGAGCCCAATCTATGTGCGATACCCGAAAACAGACTTTCAGCGTGGCAAATGATGCAGTTGTTCACGCAGCAATTGTGGAAGAAATGGTCAGAACAATATCTTTCCAATCTTCACAACAGAACGAAATGGACACGACAAAGAGATAATCTAGCCGTAGGCACTATGGTTGTCATCAAGGAGGACAATCTGCCACCCTTGAAGTGGCAACTGGCCCGAGTGACAGACATTCACCCTGGGTCCGACGGAAACATCAGAGTTGTAACCGTGCGGACTAAAGATGGCAGTTACAGAAGAGCAATATCCAAGATCTGCGTGCTGCCAATCAGAAATAACATTGTCATATCAGAAGAGGAGAACTAGGACTCCTCCAACGGCGGAGGTCGAGAGGCCTCCGCACATCCAGTTAAGTTAATGTATAATTCAATTTTCGAAAAAGTAATCTCTCATCTTTCTCCAGACATAACTCCTCCCTGCGTTTTGGCCAGTCCAAAATGCCTGACACTCAATCCCAATTCTGAGCTGTCTAGTTGTCCATTATTCGAGGTAATATGTGTCGTTTTCGGTGAAGGTATTGCATGTGTATCGTTTGCATCCAGATCAGGTTGAGGCTCAAATCAAAAACTAGCAAAGTGCTAGTTGTCAGGGAATCGTATATCCGAGTTCCAAAATTAAACACACAACCACGTTTGATATTTCGAGGTACGACGAACCAGTGACAGCAATTCGAGGAAGAAGTGCGCAATTCAACCTCCTGTTTCTACGCTCCGACCGTCAGAGGGTATGGCCAACCTTTCGGACCTTCTCAGCAATGTAGATCCAGCATCGCAGTCACCGCAGTAACCGTCGTAGCCATCGAGCATTAGTACATCAATCGAATCAAACCACCGTTGATAGAGGAACCGTCGACGCCAGCTGTGCGTCCACCGGAGGCCTTAGGGCCTCCGTTCAGGCAAGTCGTTTTTCTTTTTATTAGTACATTTGAAAAAGCACCCTCTCATCTCATTGATAGAAATCATCGTCACGCGCTGTGCGGATCGGCCGTGAGCATCGTCACGCATCGCACAGGTCATCTCAACACTGTATCAGCCACACCATGTACAGCCGTCACAAGGCCACAAAGTCGCATCACCGAGTCCACGAACGCACATCATACGAAGTCAACATAAGGAGATCATGAGAAATTAGTCATCACCAATGAAGTCGATAGTCTAAGTACGGAAGAAAAGGCATCAGTAAATTAACACGAACAGCGCGATCTAAGACCCACACTTAACTGCAAACTAGCCTTACCACACAGCTAATCATCGAGTCCGGAAAACCATGGAACAGAAATATGTTCTGCCAGGTATGTTGTTCCGGTTTACACATCAAAACTACACGATACTACATCCATGTTCAATCCCAACCGAGGTACACTGGCAAATTCAACGTTCACCACCGGCGAGAAATGTTAGCAGATCATCGCACAGTAGCAGCAACCGATCGAACAATAGGCAGTCCGGAGCAGAGGAATCAGCTGTTTTGTATATGGGTCAAGGTCATCTCGTCACCGAAAGTGGGTCAACTTTTCGATCGACAAGGCAGCAGCAATATTAGTATATAAGAAGCATTATTGTACACACCAGGCATTGAATTTGAAAACACACATTAGATAGAGTAGGAGGTATTGAAATCGATAGGATTCCAAGGCGGCCGGCTTATGTTAAAGATGGACAGAGCTAATGGTCAAATGAGTGACTCAAACATGTTCCACACTGTTCGCCACTACTGTTATCTCTGTTATCACCGTGCAGGTCCTCGGTCTGTTTCAACGCAATCGATAGATACAGTAGTGTGCGAACAGTTTTTTTTTATCCCGATCGTATCTCGATCGTTTCGTTTGTAGCCGGTCAGCTGGCACTATATATAAATCATTAGGTCAGTGAGCAAATAAACCGTCGCGTGTACAACACGTATTTCTACACCTTACTGGAATAAAATTTCTCTGTTCGCGTAATAAATAGTAGTTATTCCAACAAATCGTCGCGTATTTATAAATTGTGTCCGAAGGAATTCCGTCGCGCGAACAGTCGGAATAGTCCTTGTTACCATGATCATAGTCAAAAATGCCATGAACGAGGTGAATTCGACCATTTTCATGGTTATTGAAACCATTATATGCGATAGTCATCCTGACCATGATTTAATTGTCGGTACAACGATGAAATTTTTCTCAGAGTATATGTCTGCATAAGGGCATCTGCAATCCTGATGGATATTCTGATCTAAAATTGATCCGCTTTAAAAATTTAGATCTTCTTATTTTAGATCGAAACAAGGAATTTTTCACCGCTGACCTACTTACTTTGATCTATTTTCAAACAGATAAATGGCAACCAGGTCGAAGGAAACGTCATCTTTTGTTTAGTTTAGTATTTCGTTGCTAGAAAACATTTTAAATAATTTACGGAAACCTGTTCGTGATGCTGAAGTCGTAAAATGAATGTTTCGGAGCCAATCTTAGTAAGGAAAAATCCAATCTAAATAAGAAATATATCCAAACCAATTTCTGAAGAACTGAGAATGGAGGATCTCGCCTGCAAAAGTCGTTTTGACACCAATGCAGGGGGTAAGTCACTCGGCCACCTTATGTTACCACCCTAAAAAACACAATCCGTCACACTTCAAACACACTCGCCACCACATGAAAGATAAATTCATATCTGGCACCACCTACACGAATCGGTTTATTTGTTTTCTCACTGTTCTGTTTCTCTCTCGCTTCCACTCATGTGATTTAAATGATGCATAAGTGTGCGTGAATTAACCGCCAAAAAGGTCCATGTTTGCCAATAAGCATAAATTCTCGATTGTAGTATTGACAGATAAGTTGAAACACAGAAACACCTTCCGACACACTGAAACACAAACACAACGTGGCAGAGTGACTAGCCCCCTGCTCCAATGTTGTGCATTTTTTTAAATTTAATTTTTAAGATGGTCAGTGCTCTCAAAGATTTTGGTTTATTTCAGTTGGGATGCTTTATTATTAATATGGTTTGAACTAAATTAATATGATCGTGTGATAATGCCAAACTCTAAAACCTCCTTACGAATTAACTTCAAATCCTACCTAAAGGTGACCTGGAAACATACCGTGCGACTATCGTCCAAAATCGACACCTTGTACTGGCTAGTGTTTTACACTATATCTGGAGGAGTTTATCGGAATCGGTTGGCGTCAATTTCAACACTGATAAAAAAGCAATGATGTCCAGCAAACAAGCAAACGGTGAAGTTCATTCCGTCCGCTCTCCGTTGCTTTGGAAGTTTTTTGTATTTAATACAAAGTTCAGTTTTCCGTTTTTTTTTCTCGATTCTCTCCCACCGAACGTGAAATCGAGTTTTACTTTTTTGAAGAAGAAAACATTCAGTTTAGGCAGTGCTATCCTAATGGATTTCCGTTGCTCTGACTTCACACCCACTCGAGCCACACCTAAATTCAAGTTGCATCGTGATATTGGTCTTATCGGTAAATGATGCAAAATATCCAAAACTGGAAGTATTGAAATCGTTCGACTTGCAATACTGATGAAATAGTAATAGTAATAGTGATAGTAATAGTAATAGTAATAGTAATAGTAAAAGTCATAGTCATAGTCATAGTCATAGTCATAGTCATAGTCATAGTCATAGTCATAGTAATATCGATAGTAATAGTGATAGTAATAGTAATAGTAATAATAATAGTGATAGTTATAGTAATAGTAATAGTAATAGTGATAGTTATTGAAATTGTAATAGTCATAGTAATAATAATAGTAATAGTGTTAGTAATAGTAATAGTAATAGTGTTAGTAATAGTAATAGTGATAGTAATAGTAGTAGTAATAGTTATAATAATATTCATAGTAATAGTAATAGTAATAGTAATAGTAATAGTGATAGTAAAAGTAATAGTAATAGTAATAGTAATATTAATAGTAACAGTCATAGTTATAGTTAAAGTGATAGTAATAGTTATAGTGATAGTAATAGTAATAGTAAAAGTTATAGTGATAATAATAGTGATAGTAATAGCTAAAGTAATAGTAATAGTAAAAGTAAAAGTAACAGTTAAAGTTATGGTAATAAGTATAGTTATAGTAATAGTAATAGTAATAGTAATAGTCATAGTCATAGTCATAGTCATAGTCATAGTCAAAGTAATAGTCATAGTGATAATAACAGTGATAGTTATAGTAATAGTAAAAGTAATAGTAATTGTTATTGTAATTGTAATAGTTATAGTTACAGTTATGGTTATAGTAAAAGTAATAGTTATAGTAATAGCAATAGTAATCGTCATAGTAATAGTGTTAGTAATAGTAATAGTGATAGTAATAGTAATAGTAATAGTAAAAGTAACAGAAATAGTAATAGTCATAGTAAAAGTAATTGTAATAGTAATAGTAATAGTAATAGTCAAAGTCATAGTAATAGTAATAGTAATAGTAAAAGTAATAGTCAAAGTCATAGTCCTAGTCAAAGTCATCGTTATAGTGAAAGTAATAGTTATAGTGATAGTAATAATAATAGTAAAAGTTATAGTTATAATAAAAGTGATAGTAATAGTAATAGTAAAAGTTAAAGTAATAATAATAGTGATAGTTATAGTAATAGTAAAAGTTATAGTAATAATAATAGTGATAGTAATAGTATTTGTAAAAGTAATAGTAATAGTAATAGTCATAGTCATAGTCATAGTCAAAGTAATAGTAATAGTGATAGTAACAGAAATAGTAATAGTAATTGAAATTTTAACTGTAATAGTTATAGTTATAGTTATGGTTATAGTATAAGTAATAGTTATAGTAATAGCAATAGTAATAGTAATAGTAATAGTGTTAGTAATAGTAATAGTGATAGTTATAGTCAAAGTAATAATAAAAGATATAGTAAAAGTAATAGTGATAGTAATAGTAATAGTAATTATAATAGTAAAAGTCATAGTCATAGTCATAGTTATAGTCATAGTTATAGTCATAGTCATAGTCATAGTTATAGTAATAGTAATAGTGATAGTAATAGTGATAGTAATAGTAATAGTAATAGTAATAGTTATAGTAATAGTAATAGTAATAGTAGGAGATTTTGAATACTTTCTTTATAATTTTAAGAGATTTGTAATAACTATGACGATTGAGATTTAAAAAAAAAAAATTTAAATTAATATTTATTTATGTTAGTTTTAATATATAGAGGGCGACCCCGGCGTAGTGGTTAGCATCCATACCACTTAAGCCAAAGTCACGAGCTCTTATTTAACCTCCGGGCAATATACGGAAATACCCAAAAGGTATTTGAGTGACTACGACGGGAGATGAACCAGCCCAGGGCTGAAAATCTCGATAATCAAGGAATAAAAAAACAAGTTAAAATATATTTAATTCTCCTAATTATAATGACAACATCAATTATGTTTGATATTATGATTATTTTTAATATAGTTTTTATTATCATAAAAATAAATTTCTTGATTTTTATGGTAACCATTGTGAAAAAGCTGTTTTATTATGATCAATATTGATGTGTAATTTATGTGATGATTAATATATCAATGATTTTTATTTTTTCCGATTTATGTAATACCTTAATGATAACTAAAATAACATTTTATGATATGATGATAATTATTGCGATTATAAGATTATAAATGTATATTATAAAAAGTTAGTTTTGTGTGCAGGTTCAATCGAATCAATAATGATTATAGTGTTTATAATGGTTTTTTTTATTGACGGTTCATTTGATTATTATGATTTTAATGATGATTTTATTAATTTTTTATCTTATGGTTATAAGCTCATGCTCATTATAATTTTCATAATAATAATGAATGATGTTATTAAAATTATTTTAAATATGCGTGTTGTTAAAATTATTTGAATTAGTAGGATTATGATAATGAATATTTTGCCATGATGATTTGTTTCGTTATAGCTGTGATGAAAGTCATGAATATTATTGTCATTAATATTATGATTATTATTATATTTTTTGCCAGTATTACTATAATTATGATTTGATGATGTTGATTTTGATGATTTCGGTACATACGATTTTGAGTTTTATGATCTTTATGATAATTATGAGTATTATGATTTAAATGATTATAATCATGACAGTTATTATGATAGGCATTATCAATATTATGATCATTTGTATTATAATTAAGAATGCTATGGCCGTTAAAGCTGATAATCGTATTATAATTTAAATGATATGATATCATGATGATAATGATCAATATGATAACCATTTTATTATTAATGAGTTATTGTTCTGATGATAATAATTGGTATGATAATAAGTGTTGAGAAGATTATGATTATGATTAAAACGATTCATTATTTTTCTTTTTTTTTGTTCAATAGAATTCATTTGGATTATTGAAATATTTCAATATTTTCAATTTTCCAATAAATATAACAATAATAACTAATGAGAATATATGGTAACAAGGATTGGATTGCTGATAAGGATTATAATTGTGTTGAATCATACTATGTATGTATATATATAGAAATATATACAAATATGTTTATATATCATTATATATATATATATATATATATATATATATATATATATATATATATATATATATATATATATATATATATATATATATATATATATATATATATATATATATATATATATATATATATATATATATATATATATATATATATATATATATATATATATATATATATATATATATATATATATATATATATATATATATATATATATATATATATATATATATATATATATATATATATATATATATATATATATATATATATATATATATATATATATATATATATATATATATATATATATATATATATATATATATATATATATATATATATAAATATATTTATATTTATATATATATATATATATATATATATATATATATATATATATATAAATATATACATATATATATATATATATATATATATAGATATTCTTATATATACATATATATATATATATATATATATATATATATATATATATATATATATATATATATATATATATATATATAGATATATATATATATATATATATATATATATATATATATATATATATATATATAAGTTTATAATTCATTTGGTTTTTCGAAGTTTTTAAAAAACTTAAACGCGAACTACCTAGTTGGAGGTTGAAACGATAATGAAGATTTATTAGTAATAAAAGCTTACATCGAACCTATCGAAATACCCTAAAGTCCCTACACAGCAATTCCGATTTAGGCAGCTGCTGCTGAGTCGTCGTTCGGGTCCGAGGTACGGGAAAATGTAGCGTCGTCAGGTCGTTGGCGTTGTTGCTAGCTGCTATCGATGGTGACAACCGTCGTTGCCGTCTCGTGCTGAGTCGTCAAGTGTACGTCGTTGGTTCGTTGATGTCGTTGCTACCGGCTATCGATGATGATGATGATCGTGGGTCTGCTTAGCCTAGCGATTTGATGAATTCTTCGATGGTCGCTGGTGTCTTAAGTGTTGGGTGATCGGGGTTAACTTTGTTAACTACTCCCCCCTGAAGATTGGATCGTCCCGATCCAATTGTGATTTGATTTATATCGTCTTCTGTTTGATCCGGGTTATTGATGGTTGCTCCTTGTACGTTGATTTGAAGGTTAGCTCCGTCAGGTGAAGGTTTCTTCTTGAAGCTCAAGTAAATAAAGATGCTCACTATGAGGATAAAGCAAACTGATGATAGTCCTAAACATGTGGATGTTTGGATTAAGTTATGCTTTTTTATTGAATGCAACTCTTCTCTACTTTGAAGGTGCAACTTCCTGATTGTGTGTAGGTCAGGATTTGAAATGAAATCCTTCTGTTTGATTGTAATGCCATCTAATGGTATTTTTGGTTTTGTTAAAAACTCGGTAGTGCTGAAGCTTTTGCCTCCAAGTGAGATTGAGCAATTTGTGAAGTAAATCAGAAATGTTCCTGATAGAGTGCGATTTCCAAATTTACAGTCTGTTGATAATAAGACTGATGTGTTCTTTACGATGAAATAGTTGTCTGTAATTCGTTTCGTATCCGTCATATCATGATATCTGGTGAACGAGCATGTTCCTGTTTGGCCTCGTATGATTTTTGAAAAGTATCCGTCGTTTGAAACGTCTTCCAGGTCGTCTTCGTCACAAAGGGTGTTTTGTCCAATTATTTTGCAGTTGTTTTTGATGAAATATGTTGACGTCGTACTAATTGCTGCTTTATGCCATGGTAATTTTATGATATTTCCATTGATGGGTAGCGGTTCCAAAATGAGGGTGTTGAATTGTTGCGATGATATTTGAGGAACTCCAATGATGAAGTAAAGCGTCGCGCCCTAAAGAGCACGTGGATGTCCAGGAAATTAAAGGGCGATACGGTCAAAATTTGGTCAATATCAACTTGACGTATTTCTTTCAATTTTGCATTTAAAAAACCTGAACACCCCTCATTTTGAAGGTGTGTGTGTGTGTAGAATGTTGCTCCTATTTTGATTTTGGAATTCACTCTTCAGTTGTCAAAATGCCGTCCAAGCAAGAAGAGCAGCGTATCAAAATTTTGCTCGCGCATCGCGAAAATCCGAGCTACTCGCACGCAAAGTTGGCAAAATCGCTAAAAGTTGCCAAACCAACCGTTACAAATGTAATTAAAGTGTTTGGGGAACGTTTGTCGACAGCCAGGAAGTCTGGATCGGGGGGAAATCGAAAACCGGAAGCCACTGAGACGACAAAGAGAGTTGCCGGTAGTTTCAAGCGAAACCCTAACCTATCTCTCCGAGATCCCGCAAATAAGCTGGGTGTATCGTCTACAACCGTGCATCGAGCCAAAAAACGAGCCGGACTATCGACTTACAAGAAGGTAGTGACTCCAAATCGCGATGATAAACAAAATACGACGGCCAAAGCGCGATCCCGGAGGCTGTACACGACGATGCTGACGAAGTTTGACTGCGTGGTAATGGACGACGAAACCTACGTCAAAGCCGACTACAAGCAGCTTCCGGGACAGGAGTTTTATACGGCAAAAGGAAGGGGAAAGGTAGCAGATGTTTTCAAGCACACGAAACTGTCAAAGTTCGCAAAGAAATATCTGGTTTGGCAAGCCATCTGTACCTGTGGCTTGAAAAGCAGCATTTTCATAGCTTCCGGGACTGTCAACCAAGAAATTTACGTGAAAGAGTGTTTGAATAAACGTCTGCTGCCTTTCCTGAAGAAACACGGTTGTTCCGTACTGTTTTGGCCGGATTTGGCATCTTGCCATTACGGTAAAAAGGCCATGGAGTGGTACGCCGCCAACAACGTGCAGGTGGTTCCCAAGGACAAGAACCCTCCCAACACGCCAGAGCTCCGCCCAATTGAGAAATACTGGGCTATTGTCAAGCGGAACCTAAAGAAGACCAAAAAAACTGCTAAGGACGAGCAGCAGTTCAAGGCAAACTGGCTTTCTGCGGCGAAGAAGGTGGACAAGGTGGCTGTACAAAATCTGATGGCAGGGGTCAAGCGTAAGGCCCGGCAATTCGGATTTGGAAAAGCGGAAGCCTAAATGAATATTTTTCCTGAATTTTATACTAATTGAACTTGAAAAAGAAATTTAATTTGATTTTTTAAATAAACGATTTCACCGATTTACACGCGTTTTCCCTTGACCAAATTTTGACCGTATCACCCTTTATTCGCCTGATCGGAATTTAGAATTGTTATGTTTTGTTCTTCTAATCTGTCTACTATAAACTTTAATTCTTCGGTTTCTAGAAAATTTCTTGATATTATGTTGATTTTTGCTAATTGAATGGTTTCAAAAATACTATCTAAAACATTTTGAACTTGGTCGAGATGATATGATACCTTGAAGATCTGTCTAATGATGGTAAAATTTTGATTTGATAATTTACTACTGAGCATAGATTGTCTGGCTGCTATGATTTCCTGTTTTATAGTTTCTTGCTGGTTATTTATTGTAGTTATGATCTTGTTAATTCGTTTTTCCATTTGCTTGTTAATTTTTACTTGTATGTTGTTTTGTCTGACTATTTCATTATTACCCTGTCTAAGCTCATTTATGTCCCTGTTTATTTGAACCAAGTCGTTCTCGTCTAAGTTACCAGTGATCAATTTAATACCTGAACCTAAAATATTGAAAGCTCCTCTTTCGTATCGCTTTACTGGTAAAATTCTATTATAGGAATTGAGAACTTTTGTAAACTTATTTTATAGCAAGACGTTAACATCTTTAAAGTCGGTGAATATGTGAAGTCCGTTGATAGCTTTTAGTATGTTGTCAAGTAAGGGTTTGTACTCGTCTAGGTCAATAGAGTGGAAACTCTGTGTCGTCCTGTCTTTATCATCATGTTTCCTGTTTGTAGAGTCCAGGGTTTCTCGTTAAGTCGTAAATTTGGATTATCTGTGATGAAGCCATCACAAATAACATAGAGGTCAAAAGTAGTTCGTATGTCATCTGTGAAAAAAGAAGAAGAGAAAAAGAAATCCGGTTGGAATTCACTTCCTTCGAATGTTTTCCTTGTGAAGTTCCCGGCCCGAGTGATCAATGAATGTCCGTCCTTTGTCTTCGGCCACTAGAACGGGAAGGTATCTCTCTTTTCCTTTATCCTTGATCCCTTGAACTTTGTTATAGACGGTTTTGTCTTCATCTAGCGTGGGCGCATCTTCTCTCTTCTTGTTATGGTACTCCAAATTTTGTTGTTTTGTTTTATTTGCTTGTACGATTATCTCGTCATACAGCTTATTTCTATTTTCCAGGATTTTATTAATATCGAGAGGCCTTTCTTCCCCGTCTTTCAAGCCATAAAAAATTTCTCTTGGTTTTAATTTTGTTGCTGAATGTACTGTATTATTGTACATTGTGCAGGCGATTCTAAATAATTCCTTTTCATTAAGATCCGAGTAATTTGATTTTGTGCATCGAAAAATTTCACCCAAGGTTGAATGAAACCTTTCGACTGTACCATTGCTTTTGCTATGGTTCGGAGGAATGAAATGAGTCTCGATATTCAGGTTTTCAAAGAGGGTTCGCATTTCAACAGACCTGAGAGCAGGTTGTTGTCGGAGACTATTAAGTTTTGAGTGCCAAATATAGCGAAGTATTTTGTGAGACCTTTTCTCACATCAATAATGTTTCTTGATTTGATAGGGATAATAGCTGCGAAACGGGAAAATTTATCTAAGAATGATAGAAATATATTAGGTCGTTTTATTAATAAATCTAAATGCACTACATCTAATGATTTTTTTGGTTCGGGAGTAGATCCCAGTTTAATTTTGAACGGATGTCTTTCGTACTTATTTTTATTGCTAGTTCGACATAGTCTTACAAACTGTCGTATTTTACACTTCATTCTTGGGAAGAAGTAGCGGTTTGCAATTTGCCTGCTATTTTCCCATATACCGCGGTGTCCGTTTAAATGTGTTTGTTCCATTATTAGATTCTGATCTTCGGCAGTTTTCAGATCGATCAATAGCTTTTGTGTTATAAAGACTTTAAAGGGTTTACCCCTACTAAAATAATTTTTGAATACAGTTTGAATAGTCTGAATTAGATTTTTTAAACTCTTTAAACATTCTGATTAAATACGGAACGCCAAAATTAAATTTTGTGATTGTTCTCCTGAACACACGCGGAAACACTTCTTCGAAAGTTTCTTCTTCGTCTGACCCAATCTTTAAGATAATTTGATTACTGAATTTATTCAGTGGTAATTCCGTGCAAGGAATAAATGCTGAATCATCAGTATCAGCAGAGTGAACTGTTGATCCATCTGTTTCACTCTCAGAAGCTGAGGATTCAGAGGAACTTTCTTCGGCATCATTTACATTCAGTTCACCCTTTACCCTTGAAAGACTGTCTGCCACGACATTTTGTTTTCCCGGTCGATATTTAATTTCGTAGTCGTACTCCTCCAGGCTCAGCCGCCAATGTATCAACCGGCTATTGGAGTCTTTCAAATTCAGGCTATACGTCAGAGGCTTGTGGTCTGTGTAAAGTGTAAATTTTCTTCCATAAAGGTATGGACGAAAATATTTACAAGCCCACACGATAGCTAACAGTTCCTTCTCAATAGCAGAGTAGTTTTCCTCTGATTTGTTGAGGTCCTCGAAGCGAAAGCGATAGGCTTGTCACTACCTACATGTCCTTGGGACAAGACAGCGCCAATTGCATAGTTTGAGGCGTCTGTTGTTAAAATAAAAGGTCGTTCCAGATCGGGATACTGAAGGATATCGCTTGAAGTAAGAATATTCCGACATCTTTCAAACGCATCCGCGAAAGCTTAGTCATGTGTAATTTTCTCTCCTTTTCTAAGAGCTTGTGTCAATGGTTTTGCTATTTTCGCAAAGTCTTTAATAAACTTGCGATAATAGCTCAAGATTCCGAGAAAGCCACGTAGTTCTTTCTCAGTTTTAGGCAATGCCCATTTCCTGATTACCTCAATTTTGTCAGGATTTGGCTTGACTTCTTCGCGAGTCACAACATGCCCTAGGAAGGCGACTTCCTTATGGAGAAATTCACTTTTATCAATTTGAATTTTTATGTTGTATTTACGAAGTGTTTCAAAAATCTTCCTCAAATTATCTAAATGTTCTTTCAGGCTAGTGGAAAACACGATGATGTCACCTATAAACAAGGACGAACCAATGTGCTCCTTAAAACGTTGTCCACACGCGTGGGTGGGGAGCATTTTTAACGGAGGGAAACGTGGGGCGTTGCGACAGCGGTGTTTTTGTTGTTGTTTTTCTGGGGGGCGGGGGGAAATAAAGGGTGTATTCGATAAAAATGGCACACAGAAAATCTTCTGTAACTTTTGAATCGTATGAGTAAAAACCTAGAAATTTGAGTAGATCTTATCCATAGTGTATTATTTACATCTGCCAAGTTTCATAGTTATACATTCAGTAGTTCCAGTCATGTCGTCGAAACAAGAAATTGTCCGTGAGAAAATTTTGTGCACTCACAATCAAAATCCAGGGGCGTCCCACCGGTGGATTGCTAAAAGGCTTGGAATTGCAAATACAACTGTGTCTCGTGTAATAAGAACCTTCAAGGAGCGTCTGAGTGTCCAAAGGAAGGAAGGGAGTGGTCGTAAAAGTGGTCCAATGGACAGTAAAATGGCCAGGAAAGTCGTACAACAATTCAAGAACCGTCCAAACATGTCAATTCGAGATGTCGCTAAAAAGTCTAAGGTGTCAGTCGGTTTTGTGCAGAAAACCATGAAGCGTGCTGGGTTACATGTTTACAAAGTGCAAAAAGCCCCAAACCGGAATGAAAAACAAAACATCACTGCGAAAACCCGCGCCCGGAAACTTTACACGAAGCTGCTCACCAAATCCGGTTGCATCGTGATGGATGACGAAACATACGTCAAGGCCGACTTCCGTCAACTTCCTGGGCAAGAATATTTCGTTGCCAAGTCGAAGTTCGATGTTCCGGAGGATGTTCGAAAGAAGAAACTATCGAAATTTGCAAAGAAGTTTCTAATCTGGCAGGCGATTTGCGGATGTGGTGAAATAAGTGCTCCCTTCATCACTTCCGGAACAATAAACGGTGCGATTTACACGGAAGAGTGCCTTAAGAAGCGTCTCTTGCCATTCATTAAGAAGCACAAAGGATCAACTCTGTTTTGGCCTGATCTAGCATCCTGCCACTACGCTCGAAACGTATTGGAGTGGTACCGAGCCAACGGAGTCAATTTTGTGCCAAAGGATATGAACCCACCAAATTCACCGGAACTTCGTCCAATTGAAAAATTCTGGGCAATTATGAAAACGGAACTTCGCAAACATCCCAAAACTATAAAAACAGAGCTAGAATTGAAGAAAATTTGGGTAAAAACAACAAAAACACTGGGAAAATCGGTTGTACAAAATTTGATGGGTGGAGTGAAAAGGAAGGTGCGGGCATTCGGGATGGGAGACGAAATTGAATAAAACAAATGTTGTAAATCAAAACTCATTAGTAGTTCTTCATTCCCTGAAAATTTCAAGAAAATCCGATAATCAGTTTAATTTTGATGAGTATATATGTGTGTGCCATTTTTATCGAATACACCCTTTAAAAAGGAGGGGGGTTTTGATTGGGGGGGTTGGGTGGGGGATATGTGGATGATGTGATTTTTGTGGTGGGGTTTAATTGGACTTTTTCTTCTGGATCTGCTTGATTTATCTCAAAATTATTAAGCTCGACCTCTAACGGAAGCTTTACCAAAACTTTGGAAGGTTTACCAGTTATGTTTGAAATCGTTACATAGGCACGATTGTCCGCGGAACGGTTAATGAAGCATTATTTCTGGAGATAGTAAAAAATCATCTTCTAGGTAAAATTCCCCGTCACAACCGTTAATTGGTAAACTCACAACTTTGGTTTCGTGAGAGTTTATCTGCACAACGGTCGAGGTGGGATATTTTCGAAACATGTTTATCGTGCCGGAAGGAAATTGAAGTATATTCTGGGACGTAAGAATATCGACTTTTAATGAACGTAAGGTCTCATAACCGATAAGACCGTCAAAATACTCATGGAAGTCAAAGACGTAAAACTTTTGTTTGTTTGAATTCGGTATTCTAAAATATGGGTTAAATTCTACAAATTTGTTAACAGTATGAACACCACTCACATTTCTTATCATCATTGTTTGTGTGTTGCGACATTTGTTTAGATTAACATGTTTGGTACTTATATAATTTTTATTGGCCCCTGTATCAATTAAAAATTTCAAGGGCCCCTTATTGGTCATAATTTTGATGTACGGAAGAAAATTATTCAACCGTTCATCACCGCTTCCTCGACCAGATGAAAATTTAATTCATCGGTCTCGGGTTCTTCAATTTTGTATTCGGCGCTATTTGATTGACCTGATGCACTAGGCATGGGGTCTTCGTCGGCCTGTTCGTTATGGTACTGATAAGCATCCACATAATGATATTCGGGTTCGTTATATGCCTGACTAGATTCAACGTTTTCATGATAATTTATCGGTCTAGGCCGATTCATATAATTAACATTCCTCGACCTTATGGATGGGTCTACCTCCATAGGTGTTGGTCTTGGCAATAGGTTATGAGCGGCAACATTTTGAGGTTGCGAATTTGGCTTTGGCGGTGGCTTTGGATATTGAGGATAAAAGTTTCTTGGTTGTTGTTGGTTATTTGTAAATTGGGGATAATTATTTCGTGGTTGCTGTTGGTTATTTGTAAATTGGGGATAATTATTTCATGGTTGCGGTTGGTTATTTGTAAATCGAGGATAAATATTTCGTGGTTGCTGTTGTTGCATTATTGGACGTTGGTTAGAATTTGGATAGTGTTTAGGTTTCGGTGGAGGTGGTGGTGGAAGTGGTTTAAATGAACGAGGTGTGTAATCTACTTTGCTCAAACCATGTCGATTTTGAAAATTTCTTTCTTCAATCGACGAATCAAATGCCTCTTTTAAACCTTTAGGACGGCGAGCACGGACATTTCCGCCAATGGGCTCTTTCAGCCCGGCGAGAAATACATGCAGAGCGTTATCCTGGTGAGTTGTCACCCGATCTGCTCTTATATTGGCGTCCTCTGCTCCAAGGTTGGTGTGATTTATGAGAAGCGACAACAAGTGTTGTACTTCTCCGAAAAAATCTTCAATTGTTCCGTGTTGCTGTAACTGGAACAATTCTCTTGTAAGCGTGACCGAATCACGCTTATCGTTATAATAGGCTATCAAGTTAGCCTTTATCGAATTCCAGTCAAGCGGTGTGCCGTAGATTTCGAGCACTTGATCCGCTTCTCCGGTGATTTTTGCCCGTATGGACTGGAGCCATACGTGCTCAAATGGTGTGTCTTTTAAAGTGTCTACGAACGGTAGCAAATTTTCTACTGCTCGTACAAAACAGTGCAACCTGACGGGGTTTCCGTCAAACTGTGGTAATTCACGGATAGCCTGAGGCGTTTGCATCGCCTTTAGGACTTTTTCTGCCTTTGCGAAAATTGCTTCCGTTTGAGCAATTTTATTGGCCTCCTCTTCATCGGGATTTATGGGTTCTGGGATACCAGGGATAGGAGAGTTTGGCAGGTTCATATTTGGTTTCAACTAATAACTTTCACTTTAAACTAATAACTTTCACTTAAAAATTCACTAGTTTTAGTTTTCACTTTTCACTGATTTCTAATTATAGTTTTTTGATTTTATGTTAGTGTTTTTCTCTATTCTTGTGATATCCAGAGTGTCGCTTACGGATGGTCCAGGCTCGACTCTCTTAATTAGTAGGGTTTATTGGTTATGTTCGGGGCAAGGCTTTTATTTTTATCGAGAAGGCACTTGTCCGTCGTTAATTGTTAATTTAAGAAAATAAAAATTACTTACGTTTAACTCTTGCTCGATGTCCGTTCAAGCTTTATTCTAAGTAGCGGAGGTTCCTTGCTGTGTTTGGATGCGAAACTGGTTCTTACTCCGCGATATTCACTCGCGAAGGCGCTTAGGCTGAAACGAAATTTCACTCACGAACACTTTAAGCAAAAACTAATCCGCACGACTGCGCCAGTTAATAATTCATTTGGTTTTTCGAAGTTTAAAAAAAACTTAAACGCGAACTACCTAGTTGGAGGTTGAAACGATAATGAAGATTTATTAGTAATAAAAGCTTACATCGAACCTATCGAAATACCCTAAAGTCCCTACACAGCAATTCCGATCCAGGCCGCTGCTGCTGAGTCGTCGTCCGGGTCCGAAGTACGGGAAAATGTAGCGTCGTCAGGTCGTTGGCGTTGTTGCTAGCTGCTATCGATGGTGACAACCGTCGTTGCCGTCTCGTGCTGAGTCGTCAAGTGTACGTCGTTGGTTCGTTGATGTCGTTGCTACCGGCTATCGATGATGATGATGATCGTGGGTCTGCTTAGCCTAGCGATTTGATGAATTCCTCGATGGTCGCTGGTGTCTTAAGTGTTGGGTGATCGGGGTTAACTTTGTTAACTTATATATATATATATATATATATATATATATATATATATATATATATATATATATATATATATATATATATATAATATATATATATATATATATATATATATATATATATATATATATATATATATATATATATATATATATATATATATATATATATATATATATATATATATATATATATATATATATATATATATATATATATATATATATAATATATATATATATATATATTATATATATATATATATATATATATATATATATATATATATATATATATATATATATATATATATATATATATATATATATATATATATATATATATATATATATATATATATATATATATATATATATATATATATATATATATATATATATATATATATATATATATATATATATATATATATATATATATATATATATATATATATATATATATATATATATATATATATATATATATATATATATATATATATATATATATATATATATATATATATATATATATATATATATATATATATATATATATATATATATATATATATATATATATATATATATATATATATATATATATATATATATATATATATATATATATATATATATATATATATATATATATATATATATATATATTTATATATATATATATATATATATATATATATATATATATATATATATATATATATATATTTATATTTATTTGTATAAATACATATATATATATATATATATATATATATATATATATATATATATATATATATATATATATATATATATATATATATATATATATATATATATATATATATATATATATATATATATATATATATATATATATATATATATATATATATATATATATATATATATATATATATATATATATATATATATATATATATATATATATATATATATATATATTTCATTACAAATATTTGGCTGCTACATTTCCAAGAAAAAATAAATGAGTTTGTTCATTTTCCCATTTAAATTAATCACTCAAAAAAAAAAAAAAAATAAGCCCATCATGAAATCAATTATTAGTCACTTCAATCAGGCTTGCTGTTACAAACATAGACTAAGTTAGACTTTTTTGAAACTAGCTGATTACAGCAACTGATTAGTAAAAAAAATTGTAGCATTGGATCCATCTATAATATTGTTAGGCAATGCATTGCTCTAACTATCATACCGTTCAATTTGTCCTTCATTTGCCAAGAAATAAAGGTGCATTTTTGAATCTTGAAACTATTCTGCAAGAAAATAACATCTTCCATTTAGTGATTGTTACAGTAAAATTTAGTGTTGAAGTTGCTTAGAAGTACCTCATTATATATGATGCTGTATTAAAAAAAGAATCCTATTTTTTTTTAAATTTGCTCGATCATAACAGTGAAACCAATGTCCAGATTCGATCCTCAAACCATTGAAATACGTTGTATCAAACTACAAAAAATTTGGGGCAATAGTGGCCTGAAAACATTTATTTTTATATTACTTACACAAAAATCTTAGATTTCGTTTCTTGAAGAAAGTAATTTAAGTAATATCTTCGGAACAAGTTTAAAATTCGTTGCTGTGAATTTCTGGAAAATTTCATATGATTGGTATTTTAGTTCAAGAAATATTGAAATCAAGACTTTTGAAAAAGCCCAAAGTATATTTGAGAAACTTTTGCGTGACCTCAGATCATGATAAGTATTATATTTGATTGTTTTTAGCGAGTTGAAATATTCAGGAACCTTCAAGTGACTCATGAAATGCTTAAAAATTGTTTCTAAATATATGCATTTTTATCTTGAAAACAGGTACGTGCTAACATATCTAGGATTTACCTCAATTGTGCGCTTATCCAAAAAGACTAGCATCCCCACCTAATTATCGTTAACATTTTAGAATAAGTTTTCCGAATTGAGATGAGGAGGGTGTATTTGACTAATAGAATGAATAAAACAAAATTGGTACATACCTGACGTCGTTAGTTTCTATCTGAAGGAACGATCCGGAAAGGTTGGTCGGTTGGTGTTCATCGCGAACAGAGATTCCGTCCGAAGAGTGACTTTCAGAACTACCAACTCCAGATATAGTTTCCTGTTCTGCCGACGAGCATCCATCTGCATTGTTGGGATTTGTTTCCAAACTTCGCTTCTTTTTCCACCACTCAATCATCGCACAATTTTTTCGCTTTCTGAACACCATTTTAGCGTCTAAACTCGCTGGGTCGCTGCACGCTTCTGAAACAATGATTGCCAAGGCTATTTTGATTTCGACTCATCAAAATACCGTTATTTTTTACAAGTGCAGGCATATTCATATTAACCTAAATGTCGTTGCAAATTATTTATGAATTACTTTTATCGTTCAATGCATTGTTTCAAAATTTGTTGCATTATTGGGTATAATAATTCAAGTGATTGCATTCGTATTCAATTACTAATGATGATTACGGAACATTTTCCACTGCAATTAGAGAAAATATATCTCACGACACCTATCATATGGGGCAAATCATACGAGTCATTCGAAAGTTTGATCATTATCTCGCTGCTGATGGTTTAGCTTGTTTTCTCATTTAGGCACCCGTCCCAACGAATGGGATTTTTTTTCACTTCTACGCTTTGTGCGGATGTTCTACATCTCACTGTTCTTCCGCGTGGGTACGACCCGGAGCACATATACATACTCACGGGTAGCGTATACGACAAATAAAAATAATTTCAAAGATTATGAGTTGTGCTAAAAAAATGGTTTTCAGCTTTACTATGCAATTTACAAGTATGTTGCATTCTAACGAAATACTTCTTATCGTATAGGGAAGAGTCGTATTGAATAAAAAAGTATCACATTCATACTAAATAATTGTATTATTGATGAGCAAAGTTGTCAAACTCGATAATTTTCACAACAAGTTTGGGTTACAAGAATGGTTTTAGGTAATATGAGAAAAGATTTCTATCTTTTTTTCTAACCACAAGATGGCAAATTTAGTTGACTAACTTCAAGTGTTAAAAGTTTTCAGAAAAAGTGTTCCATTGTTTTTTAAAAAATCGAGAAAGGGAAACATCAAAAATCGTTCCAATTTCGCCTTAACGAGCCATATTGCGCTCCTCCGCGTGGCACACATACCAGCAACCCGTCTTGTGTTGCGTGCACTCGTTTATCTGCCAACCACCACCGGCCAGCATCATCATCATCATCATTATCATCATCGTTGAGCTCCCCTTCTAACCGGTACACGCGACCACACATCGTCGCTCGGTAGCAGCAGCACATTCGTCGCCCGGCTGCAGCAGATCAGTGATACAAATAAGATAAGTTTTTGTTTCTGTCTCTCTTGAATACATTATACACGCAATTCTGTAGCTACTCATTTTTGAGTCGAAAATCACTCAGTCTGGCCAAAAGGGAACTTACCCAGAAATGGGGAAACATATCTCTACTCAGATTTGAGTGAACAAACCTGTGGACGAAACTGAGTAACGTTCACTCAGATTTTGACATTTGTCAAATGGGTAGTTTTGACTCATTTTGATGAAAAGGAATATGGTAGTGTGCGTGAATGTCTAAATTATTATTACTTTAAAAAGATAAATTTAAATTAAACTTATTTATCAAATTATTCAACATAAAATTAAGTGAACGAGGGAAACAAAGGTTTTATTGAAATTTGTTCAGTTTGAATTGCTTCTTTCAAACTTCATTCACACACTTTCGGGAACTGTTAAATATTGTTTGATATTTGATATATATAACAGAAAAAATGCTGGTGACTTTTTGTCCGAAAACTTTGAAACTCTTCCAAAGCAGGTCTAACGTGTCCAAAAAAGAGTCGCTTTTTTATGATGCTGATAAATTTGTTTGTACGTCGCCAGTTTCAAACTTCTGGCAGCCCGAAATGCGGCCTTCAATGCCTGAAATATTAAACATATATACTGATATGAAATATATAAAAAAAAGAACTACATATAAAACGAAAAACTACAAGGTACAGCCCAATGGGGTTGTGCGCAAAGGTGACGTAGGACTACGCAGCAATCTAATTCCCAATTGATTTAAGTCAGACGGGAAGCTACGCTTTCAATCCGCTCGGAAATATCATAGACGAAGCTGTTCATAATGTTTATCACTTTGGAGGAAAAGACGACAGTATCGGGTTAAATTGCTTCAGCACCCGGTAGATGTGGTGCTATACGTTTCCTTTTTCCGAACTTCTGGAACTGTTTTTCTTCCGAGATGCTGGAGCGAGAATGCACCATAAGAGCACATCCTGTAGATATGATCGACCACATGGAGATCATTATCCTTATTGCGGTGTAGATGGTTGTGGTCTGTTTGGGATTTTAAAGTCTATTATTGCCGATAGACGTCTAGGTCGAAAAAGTACTAATGGAACGTTCGACCAGCTTTAGGAAGTAAATATGTAAGAAAATTCTATTGTACACTCTTTAGAAAGCATTTGGTGGCTCTTTATGATGATACAGCCCGGTTGTATTTTCTACGATGGTTGAGAGGGCCGCTATCTTTAATGCGTTGAAGATACTTATGGATCTGTTGGTTTGTTGGTTGTTAAACGCGCTTTGCCATTTACTCCGGGACGCGGCGTTTAAAGTAATGCCATGTTCAGTCGGGCAATGGAAATTTCAAACAGCACCCGAGAAAAATTCAAACAAACTCTTTAATGAACAAATTGATTTGGTCGACCTGAAAAGGACGGATTTAGTTGACGGGGGAGAAACATGGTTTGCGCTTGAACTTGCGGCTTCTTCTTGGTATTCTTGGTTCAGCTCCTCGTCGTTGCGGGTGGCCATCTGCAGGTGACGTGCGAAAGTTGATTCTTATCTCGTTGTCACGGGTGGCTTTTTCCCGCCAACTCGTAGGCTTTAGCAGCCATGTTTCTCCCAGCGAGGTTGACGGCAGCATCGGCAACAACAGCCAGCTTCACCAACGCCTCTCTGGGCAACGACCGCTCGCCAGTGCACCCTCCAGAGTGCTTGCTACCGCCAACTGCGATGGACAGCAAACTGCACCAGCTCCACGACTGTCGTAAGACTGAATCAAAATGTTCTGCTAAGAGCTATTAGGTAATGGCGTCGGATGCTAGTGCACGAAAGAAGGCGGTACCAACGAAGGCAATGTGATACATATTGCATCAAAGGGGACGAACTTTAGTTATTGTGCCACAATATTTAGTTTTAATTATCACACGCTAGACGGATGATTTTCTTAACCGAAACACTTCTAATTTGCTTGCCACCGCCAGCAACTAATCCGCTATGTACAACTAGGAACTACAACGAACTCAACCACATGGTCGGTGTGAAGTGTCGCATTTCGGTTCGAATTATCCGTTCTAGAATTTCGTTCATTGGTTGTTCAACGTTCTTTGTCATTTACTCCGGGACGCGGCGTTTAATGAATGCTATGTTCAGCCGGGGCGCGGTAATTGAAATTAATTTGAAACAGCACAAGAGAAAATTTTAACCAAATAAACTCTTTAGTTGGCAAACTGATTTGGTCATCCTGAAAAGGACGGATTTAATTGACGGGGGAGAAACATGGTTCGTGATTAAACTTGGGCTTTCTTCTTGGTATTCTTGGTTCAGTTCCTCGTCGTTGCGGGTGACCATCTGCAGGTGACGTGGGATAATTCTTGTCTCGTTGATGTCATGGGCGGCATTTCCCGCCAACTCGTAGGCTTTAGCAGCCATATTTCTCGCAGCGAGGCTGACAGGAGCATCGGCAACAATAGCCAACTGCACCAACGCCTCTCTGGGCAACGACTGCTCGCCAGTGCTGCTGTCGGCTACGATCCAACTGCAGATCCTACTCTGCACAGCTCCACGACCACCAAAAACCTAATTCAAAATGCGAAGGTGTACCCGTTATATAGCATTCATGGCTGCCTAGGAGACGTTCGTAACTTAAATATGAAATCTGTGCTAGGAAAGTACTGTGCATTTGGTAAATTTACTCTGAAAAATCGACATTATAAGACATCACCTTATATTTGCGTGAATTTCAATAGTTGAATGTTCTAAATCAAAAGATTTAAATATTGGAATCGAAGCGTAGAGAGTGTCCCGATCGATTGGTGCAAACATTTTGTAAATCGATCGTGAAATGACTTAGTTATTAACGTTCAAAACCTATATATTTTTCGTGACGCTCCAAATTTTCACAATTCAAACCTGTACCCCAGTATTAAAGATTTCTATCATAATCATTTACCCAAATCTGGGTAGATTCCACTCATCCGAGAAAAAACAGTTTACTCATTTTTTGACAACTCCTTATTGCTCGCAGAAATGAGTGCAATCTACTCAGTCACTGGGTAGTCCCAAAATAGCGTGTATATAATTTTGAGTGAGTGCGTGTGTGTGTGTGAGAGAGTGTTTTTAGCTCTAATTTGTTTTTTTTTTTGTGTTTGACTGTTTATAACTGCGTCAGTGGTTGAGCGTCATAAGCTACCACAAGCGAGCCATGGATTATTTGTCGGAAGATGAATCATCTATGGCGCGAAATGATGAGGTAGCTCATAAAGTTACCAGATCACGTGCATATCCAGATGGCTCAGCTGGTCCATGGGTTGTTTTTTTTTCAGCCCAAAACGAAACCTCTTAATGTATATCAAATTTCGAGCGATCTGACGAAACGATTCTTGGCCGTGACCGAGATAATTAAGGTCAGACCAAATAAACTTCGGGTCGCTGTGTCCAACCTCAAGAGAGCTAATGAGATTGCTTTGTCTCAGCTCTTTGCTCTCGAGTATCGGGTGTATATCCCAGCTCGGGGTATTGAAATTGAAGGTGTGGTCACCGAAACAAGTCTGACTCCTGAGATCCTGCTGAGGCACGTGGTCGATTTAGGAACCCTCTGCTGTCTCCAGTTAAGATACTGGATATGCGCCAACTAGGCACAGTATCGATCAATAAGGGTGAAAAAAAGTTTACACCGTCAGACTCGTTCCGTGTGACCTTCTCTGGCTCAGCCCTCCCTCAATACGTCGAGTTGGGAAAACTTCGACTACCTGTGCGGTTGTTCGTACCGCGGGCCATGATCTACCAGAAATGCAAGCAGATGGGACATACGACCTCAAATTGCGGCAATAAGCCACGCTGCTCCAATTGCGGGGAGAAACATGAGGATGGCGCCTGCGCAGACAGCACACCAAAATGCGCTTTCTGCAAGGGAACTCCTCCTCATGCTCTCTCGTCGTGCCCGGCGTACAAACAACGTGGGGAAAAATTAGAACGCTCGCTTAAACATCGTTGCAAGCAATCTTTCGCCAAAATGATGAAAAAAGCCTCCCGATCACCCAAGGTAAATACAAATCCCTTTGCTTCTCTGTCAGATGGCGAGTCTGACTTTGATTTGGCTGAAGAGAGAACATCATTCAGCTTTCCGGAAGGTGCTTCACGTAAGCGAAGACGCGTCCGCCCACGGAAAATTAATGAACAGGAGCCCCAAATCAGCCTGCCTATTTCAAGGAAAGGAGAAAAAAAGGAAAATCCAATTCCTCCTGGTTTTCATAGTACTAACTACACCCAGGACTTTCTATCTCTTCCGGGGACATCCAAATCCCTTGATGCCCCAACTTTAAGAACAGAAGCCCGTTCCTCGACTGGGCTGTTCTCATTTGATAACATTGTCGAAGGTATTTTCAAGTACCTCGACATTTGTGATCCTCTTAAGCATTGTTAATCCAATGCTTCCCACAGTGAAAACGTTTTTGAAGCAATTAACTATAAAGTGGCCCATCCTTGCAGCTTTTTCTTCGATGGATAATTTTCCAAATGAGGTCGGGGATTTGATCACTTTTCCGCAGTGGAATTGTCAAAGTCTGAGTCCTCAATTGGAATCTTTCAAATTTTTGGCTCACAATACCGGTTGTGATGCATTTGCTCTTTGTGAAACATGGCTCTCTTCCGAAATCGATCTTCCGTTTCATGATTTCAATATTATTCGTCTTGATCGAGAGGATGCACGTGGAGGAGGAGTACTTTTGGGGATCAACAAGTGCTACTCCTTCTATAGAGTGAATTTTCCTCAAACTCCAGGTATTGAAGTTGTCGCATGTCAGATTGTTATTAAAAATAAAAGCCTTTGCATTGCTTCTGTGTATATTCCTCCCAGTGCACCAACTAACCAAAAACAACTTTCAGATATTTGTTCGGTCCTTCCTGCTCCGCGGTTGATCATGGGAGATTTTAACTCTCACGGTACAGGCTGGGGAGAACTGTACGACGACAACCGGTCTTCCTTGATATATGACCTCTGTGATAACTTTAATATGACAGTCCTTACCAATGGAGAAGTAACACGTTTGGCTAGTCCATCCTCAGTTGGCAGTAGATAAGATCTCACACCTTGCTCGAATTCATTATCGTTGGACTGCACGTGGAATGTGATCCAGGATCCCCACGGTAGTGATCATTTGCCTATTAAAATTTCGGTTGCCACTGGGTTCGATCCGTCGGAATCTATCAACGTCACGTATGATCTTACCCGCCACATCGATTGGACAAAATTTAGGACAGCTATAGATGAAGCCGTAACGACGGTAGAAGAGCTTTCACCGCTGGAGGACTATAACTTTCTTTCCAACCTCTAAAGCCCAAGGTTTACCGTTAAAGCCCGAGGCGTTCAAAGTTTTCCATAGAAGTGGAACACCTGAGCACTTCGACGTATACACGGCTCTCGAACGTGAACTTAAGAGCCTCATCAACGCCAAGAAACTCGGTTACTGGCGACAATTCGTGAACGGGCTATCGCGTGAAACGTCAATGAACACTCTTTGGAATACGGCGCGAAGATTGCGTAACCGAACTACGAACAACGAGAGCGAGGATTACTCGGACCAATGGATCCTCAAGTTCGCGCGAAAAGTTTGTCCAGATTCGGTGCCGGCACGGATAATTCCTCGTGAAACCACGAACTCGATAGATGATATCAGCCAACCCTTTCCAATGGTAGAACTCTCTCTCGCACTCCTTTCGTGTGGCAATAAGGCTCCAGGGGCTGATAAAATCAAGTTCAACTTGCTTAAGAACCTCCCAGACGTCGCAAAGAGGTGCATGTTGAACTTGTTTAATCAGCTTCTGGAACTCAACATTGTACCAGATGATTGGAGACGGGTGAGAGTTATTGCCATTCGAAAACCTGGTAAGCCCGCGTCCGACCAAAACTCCTATCGACCCATCGCGATGTTATCTTGTATTCGAAAGTTGTTGGAGAAAATGATCCTCTTCCGTCTGGACAAATGGGTTGAGACGAACAACCTGCTTTCAGATACTCAATATGGTTTCCGTAGGGGTAAGGGAACGAACGACTGTCTCGCGTTGCTTTCCACAGATATTCAGCTAGCTTTTGCTAAAAAAGAGCAAATGGTTTCTGTATTCTTGGATATCAAGGGGGCTTTTGATTCAGTATCTGTTGAAGTTCTTTCAGATAAACTCCACGCTTGTGGCTTTTCACCATTAATGAATAACTTTTTGTACAATTTGCTGTCAGAGAAACATATGAGCTTCTCTCATGGAACCTCTACAGCTTCCCGATTTAGCTACATGGGTCTCCCCCAGGGATCATGTTTAAGCTCTTTTTTGTATAATGTTTATGTCAAAGACATTGATAGTTGTCTAAATGACAACTGTACGTTGAGACAACTTGCAGATGACGGCGTAGTGTCTGTCACGGGACCCAATGGGGTCGATCTGCAAGGATCCTTACAGAATACCTAAGACAAATTTTCTACTTGGGCTCTAGAGCTAGGTATTGAATTCTCTACGGAGAAAACTGAGTTGGTAGTTTTCTATAGGAAGCATAACCCAGCACAACCGAAGCTTCAAATTTGGGGTAAGCCGATAACTCATTCCATGTAAATATCTTGGGGTCTGGTTCGATTCAAAGTGCACCTGGAGATCCCACATTGAGTATCTTAAGCGAAAATGCCAGCAAAGGATCAACTTTCTCTGCACAATTACCGGGACCTGGTGGGGCGCACATCCGCAAGATCTTCTAACGTTGTACCGGATAACGATTTTGTCGGTTATAGAATACGGTAGTTTTTGTTTTCAGTCAGCGGCTCGGTCGCACATTAAACTGGAACGTATTCAGTATCGGTGTCTTCGTATCGCGTTAGGTTGCATGTACTCGACTCACACCATGAGTCTTGAAGTGCTGGCCGGCATGTTGCCAATCTCGGATCGGTTTTCAGAAGTATCTCTCCAGCTCCTCACCAGGTGTGAAGTTATGAACCCCCAGGTAACCGAAAACTTTGAGAAGCTTCTCGAGTTGAATCCTCAAACTTGCTTCATGACTTTGTACCATTTTTACATAACACAGAATGTCAGCCCTTCGCCGAATATTCCCAATCGTGTTTGCTTCTCCGACTTCGACAGTTCGGTTAATTTTGATTTATCCATGAAACAGGAGGTTCATGGAATTCCAGAGCATCATCTTCCTAGCTGCAAAGTTTGGCCAAGTTGATTCCACTAAATCGTTCTTCACTGACGGATCTTTGATAGAGGAGTCAGCAGTCTTTGGTATATTCAATGAAATTTATAGCGCCAATCGTAAACTTCAAGCTCCTTGTTCCGCTGAATAAGCGGCAAAACACTTTACGCTGGAAATTGTTGCCTCGTTAACACCGGATCAGTATTACATTTTCACGGATAGTCTCAGTTCTATAGAAGCTATTCGCGGCTTGAGGCCGGTAAAGCGCTCCTCGTATTTTCTCATGAAAATACAGGAGCTTCTAAGTGCTTTATCTTCGCGTTATTTTATCATCACCTTTGTATGGGTCTCATCTCATTGTTCAATTCCGGGCAATGAGAGAGCGGATTCGCTTGAAAAGGTGGGTTCAATAAAAGGCGATATTTATGATCGACAAATCGCCTTTAATGAATTTTTTACTATTTTTCGTCAACAGTCACTCGTCAGCTGGCAGTATAAATGGAGTAAAGGAGATTTGGGGCGATGGCAACATTCCATCATCCCAAAGGTGTCGAAGAAATCTTGGTTTGGGGGGATGGATGTGGGTCGAGACTTCATTCGTGTGATGTCTCGCCTCATGTCCAATCATTATTCTTTGAACGTTCATTTACACCGAGTTAGGCTAAGCAACAGCAACCTCTGTGAATGTGGACAAGGTTACCAAGACGCAGATCACATTATTTGATCATGTGCTGGGCATCGTGAAGTCAGATCTGAGCTTTATGATTCCCTTCAAGCTCGAGGTAAACAACCCAATGTACCGGTTCGAGATATTTTGGCTATACGTGATCTGTAGTTTAGGTAGCTCATTTTTTTTTACTAACATTAGCCTTAGATTGTAGTTTGTTTAACTTGTTATATTACTATAAGTTTTGTTTTCTGTTTTTGTGAGTTTTTTTTCTTTCTCAAAAATGTTCAAGTGAAAAGAAAACCAAAAGTTGTATAGTTATAAGTTTTTAGCCAATTCCGACTTTAAAATAAATGTGTTTTGTAAACCATACTTGAAATTCCCTCCCATCCTCCCATCCGTTAAATTGTTATTCCTTTTAACCTCGAGACGGCCGCGAGTAATCGGTTCTATACCCCTAAATTTTGTATTAAGATAACTGATCTATATAAATATGAAAACTTGGCTCTGTAAAGTTGATTCGATTGAGCCTGTACAAATAAATGATTTCATAAAAACAAAAAATAAAGCAATGATAATATCTATGTGTCCCATTTTTGCAGTTTGATCAACAAATGAAATCTATTTGTAACCACACATACTTCCGGTGTGTACAAATAACCTCTATGTGGGGGCCCATTTTTTTTTTTTTTTTCTTTTAATTTTTTTTTGTGTGTTGGGGGGGGGTTTTTTTGTGGGGAAAATAATATTTTGTGTGGTTTTTTATTGGTTTTTTTTTATTTATTTGTGTGGGTTTTTTTTTGGTGGTTATTCTTTTTTTGTTGTTTTTTTTGGTTGGTGTTTTTTTTTTTTTGGGGGGGGGGGGGGGGGGGGGGTGTCCCCCCCCCGCCCCGATTTTTTTTTTTTTTTTTTTTTTTTTTGTTGTGGTGTGCCCCGCGCCGGGGCGGGGGGGGGGGCGGCCGGTTCTTTTTTTTTTTTTTGTGGGGGGGAAAGAAGTAGTAGTGGTTGTGGCAACCCGGGAACATCTTGACACTTCTAGTACATTGTCACTGAAACTCAAAAAATTGGTCCGGTGGTACTGTCAAACGTGTCAAACCGAAAAAAAATCTAGCGTATCTTCTAAAAAGGTCGGAATGCAGATATTGTGTGCGATAAAAATGTTAATGCAAATTTTGTTACATTTTATGCTTGCAGTGAACATGGAACCAGTGGAAACATAAAAGTGTGTTGTACATAAATTACATCACGCACTGAAGGGAGGGGTATTCAATGTGACAATCGGTACTAAATTTGGAATTGCTTCATATAAAACGTGTTTCAAAGGGGATGAAGGAGCCGATTAGCGTTTCCTAAGGAGAGCGGTCAATAATCAATTGCGCAAGAGTTTCAAGAGATCGTTCAAACATGAAGTTCATTATTTTTGAACATTTGTTTGTTAGCCGTTTGAATATTTCTGAAAGTGAAATAACGTTTGGAAGATAAAAGCGATTATTAGATTGTTTGCCAAACCATTAATTTAAAGTTCTTTGTGTAGAGCCGATTATATTTTTTGTAAAATGTAACGTCATCATAGATATTCCATGTAACAAAATAAGTCATGTCAACGGTTTTTCATTAAGTGTCACCATTCGTTCTTTTTCGAACAAGATATACTCGTACCAGTCAAAATCTGGAAAATCTACTTCCGAAAACCGATTTGTCTCGAGAACTATATGAGATACCTTAAGTTAGAGGTATTTCACTGGATTCACTAAGTGTTACGCCATTCATCGTAATATCTCCGATGCCCGTTATCATGCACCAGAATGGTCGATTTTCGCTAGTAGGTTTTCCGGATTTCGACAGAATCGAGTTCCTTCATGTGTTTTTTTTAAGCATAGGTAAAAATTTCATTCTTTTTAATAGATTTTACATTATTGCATTTATTTTATCTTATTATATATTTTTCTAAGGTAAACAACGTTTATGACTGTTAAGGTAAATCGCTTTCCCACCCTAAAAAAATCAAATTAATAAGCTTTTGGCGGAGTGTGTGCTTTGCTTTAACACATTTTTTAGCATATTGTTCCAGTCGCAGCTTTAGATAAAAATCAATGCACAAATTTATCAAGATGTTGCGATGGTTATTCACTAAATCTTGATTCAAAATGTGCCGTGATAGTTGCATGAAAACAAGCTGCTGGGCGTTGTAAATTGTCATGACGATCCTGTTTTCCAGCTTCGCATAATACTTGGCAATGTTGAATTTATCAAGAATTCGGCATCTTGAATGACCTTGTTTTTCTTCAGCATTTTGCTTTTTGCTTTCACAGTTAACTCATTGCTTGCCCTCAACTTAGTGTTCTAAATGCACTTCCACAGTTATAAATTGAGTGCTTTCGATGCCAAGTACCATTTTCGCATTAGTATGATTGTGTGGCAAGTACAATTATACCCTATGCCCAGTGAGTCGAGAAATTTTCCTAGACCAGACCTGGAATCGAACCCAGCCACCTCCAGCGTGGTGTTGCTTTGTAGCTGTGCCTTTACCGACTGAGCTAAGGAAGGACCCCGAGATCCCGAATGACCTGTAGCAAGCATTGTTCACACTTCCTAGTGTTCCAACTAGTTGTTTCTGAACGCGAGGAGCGGAATTCGGATTGAGTGAAAAACTCATCATCCGTTTGAGAATTTCCGACCATGTCAGCTGAATTCTCATCATCACCTGTATTTTCGTCATCGTATCCAATGGTTAATGAGTTCTTCACTGATTCAAGGTAGAACGCAGAATTTTCTTCAGCATGAAGCATGTTCAGTTCATCGAAGTTTTGGCAAATAACATATGCCGATAAAGTGACATTGTTATTCACAATCAACCTTTTGTACATATGCTGCTTTAAACTGCACTGTGGTTGGATTGTTGTTGTTGCCCACTTTTGCCCTGATCAAAAAATGTTTCCAGGTGATCCTGGTTGAATCTGTAGTAGGGTATTTTACTCAGTTCCTGGAGTTCTTCGACATATCTCCTATACATTTAATTGAAACTCTGTATCAATTCTGTGCCATTTCCAACTCCCGCTCTCCCTCACGTAAAAAGATAGTATATATGTGTATGAATTTTGACATCCGCTTCCTCCCAACGTAAATGTAAATCTTTTTCATGAAGTACATCAGTAAAAAAAACCACAAAAAATCATTGTTTAAACGGTTTCTATAGCCAATCAATAACTATCAATTAATCTCAGATTTATTGGACACAATAGACCGCGCGACGTAATGTTCACAAAATACAACGCGGTGTAACACTTTCGAAACGCTGCGGTTGTACTTTTGCTCGGAGGAAAGCCGCGTGAAATATTTATTTCAATATTTAAATTACTTATAACTGAAATTATATCATGAATATAAAAATAGACTCTTTTGATATGCTACGCTTGCTTGTTGTTTTGCAACCACTCATGACGCAACAAAAACATACTCCTCCGAATAGAAACATCGGTGCATCTAGCAGGGACGACCCCCATGTTTACGTTGCGGGGCGACATCTACGATTTGCAAGTGGTTACACGAAACTAAGTTAATCTGTCATGTTGTGGGGGTTGACAATATGTATAAGTTTATAGGTATTATATAATAATATGATTATTTTATTGAAATATTTTGTGGTTATTGCTCTGTATTGGTGCGGCACTTATTTTTTATTAAATGTGGTCAATTAACCATATGTGCAATAAATATATACTCTTTAAGTGCAAGAGCTGAATAGATATTAATTATAGTGTATATGGATTGCATTAACTTGTCCTAGCAAAAATCATATGAGTTTTTTTTAATACGTTTTATGTGAAAAGGTGCATGGATTTTATTTTTTCATAATAAGTTTAGTATTGGATTTTTTGTACTTTTCATGAAATAAAACTAAATGGTGAATAAAAGAGGTTTTATTTGTACCATCATAAAAACTTCATCACTTTTTGAAGCTATCGCGTTCAGCAGCTCTTCTGCGGGAATGGCAAAAATGCTCGGCAGATCTGAAATATTCACAATAAACACCGTTAACATGGCAAAGAAAAACATCTATAGTAATTCATTACCTTCAAAACATTCAGTGACTTCCACTGGCAAAGCAAGTACCTAAACCACCACACGGTAAACTTCGCTTTGCTTCTCTATTTTGCAGTTTTTTTCTTTCTTCTAGAACTATAAAGCAGCTGATTGTTTTTCGCGCACGGTTTTTTATTTCGTTTTAAGTGCGAAGATGGATAGAATAGGGCAAAGTGAAAACACACTTGAATGACATTTCTCGCTCCATTGAAAATTATGTGCCTACCATATCAGTCTCATTGGAAACGAACCTGTGTATTAAGTGACGGGTGTTAAAAATTATGTGCGGCAAATGAAAATCATACTGGCTCACATGATTTCAATTCGAAGCAAAAATTGACCGATTTAAGGGCCAATTTTAATAATAAAAATTATTGATTTATTTTCAGTGTAGGTTTTCTGTCAAATATACGTCAACGGAACGCAAACGTATCTATTGTGGGTGACCCTTAAATCACGTTACGTACAATGGACGGAAACGAACTGGGCATTCCTATCTACACGGTAATCGAGTGCAACGGATCAACCAACCCTACTTGTACACGATTGCCCTGTATATATGCGGAAAACGATTGACTTTCTTAAATGGTAACAGTATTCATCAGCAAGCTGAAATTGGAAGCTCCAAGGATCTGTTCCAACTAGATCATAAGAAGCGGGTCATTGCACAAAGCTTGAAACGTCGAAGGGTTTGAAGATCGTAAATGGAAACTTAAAAGTGAACAAAAACCATAATCCTTTGCCTCTCCTCATCATTTCCGAAAAATATTGCAAAATTATTAATCACTTTAAGTGGAAATAGTTTTTAATTATTCTAGCAAAGTTACAAACAGCGAAATATGTATCAGCTAAGACTGTTGACGCATTTGTAAATTAGCGTATCATTTGTGACTTTTGTGTGTGACTTTGTGTATCATTTGTGACTTATGCTTCCCGACTCTTAGAGTAATATAATTTTTTTTTTGTGACGAACCCGGCCGGGAGGCTGGAAGTCACTCTATTAAAGTAATAAAAAATCACTAGTCACTTTATTAAAACAATAAAATATATTTTCTGCTATACTTAATAGTCTTTGAAGATTGGGCTTTTGGTCGAGAGGTAACTTTGAAAATTGGCACCTGGTTGAATCATGGGTTGACTATTTATTTATGAGTGTGCCCTCATCGAAAATCGTCAAAAAGTTTAGCTGATTTTTTTTAAAAGATATAAATATCTTCTAATATGAAACAATTTGGTTGATCACGTACCACGTTACCTGTCATGTTAGCCATAAGGTAACTTAGAGTTAGAGTTTCCAGTTTTTCGTATAAAATTACCCATTTATTATTTCAATAAAATCGTCAAATCATCACAAACTTACTGACTTGATTTGCCACTTAATATATTTCAATGAGTTGAACGCGAACATCATGGTAATAACTATTGTGCAAAGTACTTAGATCATGATACATCCTGTTACTAAATAAATACAGGTAAGCAATTTCACCATGGTACTTTGGTTTATCTGATGACTGATAACAATTAGAAAATGTAAAATAAAATCAGAAAGTTTTTGAAAAAAATAGAGGGGGGTTTATGGGGGTAACGCGGGGGGCGGGGGGGTGTTTGGGAGAATAATGGTATTTTTTATTTATCATTCATAAATTTGGTTGGTTAAATTTAAAATTTTTTTTTTTTTTTGTTTACCCGTCCCTTCATATAAATTCGGTTAGGTTAAGAAAAAAAATTCGGTTGGGTGAAAAAATCCGAGGGGCGATCAACTTATGTTTTGAACTGAATTGTAAATACATGCATGGAAAAATACGCGAAAAAATACATTAAATTTCGTAAAATACGCTGAAATCAAATAATTCACAGAAAAATACCCAAATAAGTCAATACTCTGAAATACGTATAAAATTACATGTTACATGAGTTAATTTAAAAAAATTAATGACAAATACAACATGGAACCAATTTTGTAATAGAGCTTGTGTATCATTATATCTGACATGTCTTGCAAATGTAAATAAAAATAAACCCGTTATCGAGCCCATTATGTGTTTTTTTTTAAATGAAATATTGGCATGTACACGAGCTTAAACAATTTTCAAACTTTTGTACACTTTGTTCATAATATACCATCACCAACGTTTATAAATATGATATATGTGCATTATTGTTTACCGTTTATGTCACTTCTTTTACTTGAGTAACATAAACGACTAACATTAATGCAATAACTTTATAAGTTATAGGACCTATAAGGTATTTTACGAGACAGATTGAGTCAGCTGATTTTCTCCTGTTTATCCACTTTGACATTTCATGTTGGGCCCGACTTGTTTACTTTTTGTATGGCGACGATCAAAACAAAAACACCAGGGAACAACACTAACAACATCATACTGCTTCAGCGGCCCAGGAAGAACTGTCATTGATCTGTCTCATAAAATACCTTATTCCAAATGTAATCGTGCTGTTTTCCGTTCCGTCTCACAAGTCTCCTTCATTTTCAAGTCGGTTCTTGATTTGTTTAATACTACGTTGGTGCAAAATACTATTTGAAAATGGATTCCACAGATCTTGCTGTTCAAGACAATTTGTTTTGGAAGACAGTAGAGGAAATCTCAATGGAACCGATTCCTTTATACCTCAAGAGAATTATTACAGCAGCGGGTTATGCTCGGTACAGTGCTTTGAAAAATATTTCAGGAGAATTTAAAAGTGAAATAGAAGGTTTTGCAAGGGAGCAAATGACGATGTTCCAAAAAACACCCGAAAATTTTCACATATTTCATCGCGATCCCCGACAATTTCGGATTGTTCCAGGGCACTGGAATCTGCTACAGGAGGTATCGAAGAAGCTCTCAGAAAACAAGAAACAGTTCTTGGAGGTACGTTTTCCGTTATAAGTTTATTTCTACATTTGTTACATGCTAATTTTCCTCACAGTTGCAGCGTAAGACCAATGAATCAACTCCACAAGATGACTATCATGTTCCGTTTTTAAGGCCGAAACTCACAGATGCTGCTACTGGAAATGGAACCTCGAAAAAAGCTTGTGATGATGAACAATCCACTATAATTCTATCGAAAATCAAGGCGTGGCTGGAAGCAAAACGAATGTCAGTACCGCAACGCATACAAATTGACATTTTGAGATCTCGTCGAGCTAATGTGATGTGCTTTCATTGCAACAAATCCGTAGCTTTGAGTACTCGTGATAACAAAAATGGATCGTGGGGATGGATTGTATCCAACTTTACTCAACATGTTCAGGAACATGTATCTTGTAAGAAAAATACTCTGGATACATATTTTCGTCGACCTGCTTATGCGGATTCGCCAACAGTTCAGCCCACTGCTGAAAATGCTACGAATATGAATACTGAAATGAGATCCTCACCTGACGATAATGGATTGATGCCAAGTAGCTCTAATGTTCCAGCTCCACCCGAGGCTTCATCTATTACTCTAAGCTCTGATCGAGGCTCTGCTGAGCCGATGCAGAAATATGAGCTCATCCTCTACGAAGATGTGCTTGAAAACTATGGTGATCTTGAGTTTCTCAATAATACTTCCTCAAGTTCTGGAGACGCTGGAAATCTGGAAGAAACTTTATCTGAGAATCACCCAGAAGCAAGCCCAGAAGCTTACATCGAAAATTCCTTCAAACGTGAATACACGCCGAAAACTGTTCTCGAAATTGAGTATGCTGAGTGATTTTAATTTGTTATTTTGTTATTGTTCCCGAGATTGGTTAGACTGAATAAACCATGATTGTTTTTAATTCATATTGAGCGTTTATATAATCTAGTACCATGGGTCCTGGTCCTCTACATGGACGATGGGTGGTAAAAAAAACCTCTTATAAGGGTATCAAGAGATTATGGTACGGCTTTGATCATTAGTGAAAGATTATAAGTCCAGGTTTATATGATAAAGATATTTTATTAAATTTTTACTCACTTTTAACTAATTGTTGAGTTACAAAGCATGGATTTATATAATAAATTGCGTTGTTAATAATTTTGTATCCTTTCCACCTTCCTCAGTGGTCTACCAAAGTGTTCAAATATGATCTAATTTTATCGCTTATCTTTAGCCCTGACTCTGTCATAGTTGGTTTTTCCATGTGACTAATATAGTTCGTTATATTGATTTTGCTTGGATCTGATAATATGCCAAGAATATTATTATCAAGAATTGAAAATTTATTACAAATGATTCCTATTCCTCGTGGATGTTCTACGGAATCAGGAACCTTAACAGGTACAGTCTTCAAACTGCACTCTCTTTCTCGTTTTAATTTGCCTAGTAAAAAACAGAACCCGAGAACTTGAGCAACAGCTACGTTGCATCTGTTACTCGGTTTATGATCAAAAAGAAACCAATCTCCAATCGAAATAAAGGAACAAATTTGGTTGGTGTACACTGTACTGACTGAATTAATAGCTTTTGGCATACGAAATCTCAACAGCCTATCATTGCTTATCTTAGTTCGATCATTGGAAAGTAGCCAGACAACTGTACTTATACGAGCCAACATTATTTCGCCAGTCGAGGTCAGGATTTTAAAAAAGCCTTTCACAGGTTCACCTGAAGAAAAAAAAACAGTTGTCTAAGAAAAAGTTGCAGTTTGCATATATGTTATACATACCTGTACTCGAGTCTGTACTGATTAACGTTTGTTTGCATAAATAGTTGATATCTGCACCAATTTTGTTGAGCAATACATCAGCCTCGAAAATTGCATCTTCAGGTTCGTCCTCAGGCTGATTCTCAGCTTCATCAAACGATTCGTTACGAAACATGCCACACTGCTCCTCACAAATATCGACTTCTTCCAGCGGATGAATGTCTGATCTCTTCAAACTTGTAAGACAGCAATAAAAATCTGCTTCTTCACATTCTAGGCCAGTGAAATCAAGCAGTACCTTTGCGCGATGCTTTCCATTGTTCACAGCAGCCGCAATTTCCAGATTGGATGGAAATGTGAAGTGTTTATACGAAGTGGTTTTATAGCCACATCTTGCGAATTTGTCCTTCAAAGCAATTCTAAGTTCGTCGAGGTACTCGAAACGAGATGCTTTGTTCAGGTACTCCAGAATATCAAAGTTGATAACAGTATTTTGTACTCCTGACATCGATCGAGCGTTACCAAATGAGCGTTCACAATGTTGGGAATTCACCAATGAAGGCAAAAATAATTCTGGTTTACCAAGCTCACGACAATGAATTAAATGACTTATTAGAGAGTGAGCGTTTATTTCTATTCCTAACTCAGCATTATCTGTTATGAACTGTTCATCTAGCCTCAAATTTCGACTACTTTTTATCCAGCTATGCCAGCAGCGAATGAAAAATGTTGCAAACCAGATTTCTTCCACCCGTTGAAGTGGATTCAGTTCAGGATTCTCATATGCATCAAAAACAGACTTCATTAGGGCTACATAAGCTATAGTTCCATTTGTGCCAGGTTGTGTTGTCAACAGACTCATTACTCGTGGATCGATGAGTTTTTCAAATGTTTTGGCACACATTTTATCATGCTGCTCCAAGTCAGTTAGCAGAAGGCCAGTTTTCTCTTTACCTTCTCTGGCTACGATTTCTAGATGTCCTCGTGAAACAGGATATTTTCCTGCGAATATTGAAAAATGCATAAAAACTTAAAAGAGGAACGATTTTGAACTAAACTTACCAATCTGTAATGCCCTTGTATATGACAGCACTGCATTTTTCAATTTGTTGACCAAATGAATCGTATCTTGCACATATGCAAGAGATGACTGGCTTTTAGCAGCGTACCAATGTTGCCATTCTTCAGGTATTCCGTGAAGGCTGTTATTCAATTCACGTGGTAAACCCATTCTCACCTTCATAGCAGCAATCAAACGGGAGTCTCCATCAGCAGCATACCCAAGGATGACGATACCATGATCTTTCAGCTGTTTCTCCATAATAGCCCAACGAAGTAAAACTTGATCCACTGAAAATTTGTAGTCTGTACCAAAGCTTAGCAAGTTGAAGGAAATGGTTTTTTCAGCCACTGCAGTTGCCAAAATCACGTAAACGATAGAGCTTTTTGTTCTTGAATCGATGTACTCCTTTATAGCTTCAGGGGATGTAGCTGGGAAAGACTGCACCTCGGGCATTCCATTTTCATTTATAGATGGACACAAACCTGCAACCTGATTGCGGCCAAGTCATATTTGATCCTAGGTGTTAGCTTTGTCCCATCTTCAGAAATAAATACAAACAGTGGAAGACCTTGCTTTTCAAGGAATTTCTTCAGTTGAATCACGCGTAGTTGTCCTTCGAGGACTTTTTCACATGATTTCCCAATGTGATTAATTATCGTAGACACCGATGGAAGCCCAAGGTTGACAACTAACTCTTCATAATCTTTTCTTCCTCCCATCAAATAAAGGTAAGCACCGATATTTTTCATCTCATCCGTATACCGTGCACCTTTTCCGGTATTCGGCTTCCGTGAAATATTTTTGAAATTGTTTTTAACAGTTTCCTTTATTATGATCTTAACCATTTGAGTCAATGGAAGTCGGTCAATGAGCACTAGTAACTCAGCACAGTTCTGGATTTCTTCTCGATTGCTGGAACAAGATGGTTTTTCTGAAGCATGGACATTTTCTTTTCGGGTAGACGTCAGGGTGTTTACGTTCTTGCTGTTGAAAAACCCTGTTATTTTCATTTGCTTGGGATCTCGTGCAGCTTCAGTTGTCATCTTTATATTTCGCTTCATAGATCGACTGGTACTGCACTCCTGCAGAGTTTTTTTATGTGATCTTAACACTAGCAGGTCAATTTCATCCTCATCCTCTGAGTTTGTATCTGTATGGTCGTCAATTTCATTATGCTCCTCCTGGTTTTCCTCAGCACCGTCCGCATGGTCAACTAGAATGAACGAAATATTTATTTAGTGATACTGAATTCCATCTGATTTTTTCTACTCACTTTCAGGTTCCGAATGGTTTTGAATGTGGGTGGTATATTTTCCAACCATCCAAAGGCAATTTCTTGCTGATAACCGTCTTGCTTTAATGAAAACGTAGCATTTGCAGATAGCACACTCCACCTTAGCCGATAGATTATCTATTATTTCTATTCTAGGCTGCCGACCGCGATCCAATTTTCCGATGAGTTGACGAATAATTCGAATATGTGCCTCGCGACTCTCGTTTGTAACAATTTCATCCATTTTCAACAGGTTAAACTATTTTAATAATTATTTCTGATTCAATTAATTTTTTTTGCCGGAGAGAACTGCCCGAAGAAGAAACTGGTTGTATGACATTCCATTGTTATGATGAAATATTTTGACAGATGGATACACGATCAGCAAAAATACTCGAAATTAAATGCACGAAAATTTCTTTTAACTCAAAAAGTACGTTTTATTATGACAAAAATACACAGTAATACAAAAATACTCAGTTATACGGAAAAAATTCAAAAATACAAGATCTATTGAAAAATACATAATAATTCAAAAATACGTTTAAGCAATACGGACAGATGAATCCAAAATACGTGAGTTGCATGCCCCTCGCCTTATACTGGTGCGGTGTTGAGAGCATTGCCTCCAAAGAAGAGAGGCACGAAAATGCAGTACCAAGCAAAATTCAAAAGAGTTATAAAATCAGGCACCGGCAACAAAGTAAATTAATTTTACAGCTGAGGGGTGTGGCTAGTGCTTTATTTAACATGGAATAAAACAAAATGAAATAAAAAGAAGACAATTTGTTACCCGCTTTTGAGGACCCGGAGAGGGAAAACTATATTTTCAACCTGTTCTTGTGTAGATTTGTATGGGAGCAAAAGTAGGTCATCTTTAAGTGATAAATTGTACTACTTATACTAATATTACTGATTTGAACTGAGTAATAACGATGATTTACCGTTCACCGACAAGCTATCAAGCGAACTTTTTTTTTAACGTAGGACTACGTTTCTCTTTTCTATACTGGGTGTTATTTCAAAATTTTGAAAAATGAGAGCGTTACGCAAAAGTGAAAGGTTTTTGAACGCTAATAACTCTCGTTTGACTGAAAAGAATGACTTCATTTATACACCATATGATCAGGAAAACCTACAAATGTTTTGCATTTAAATTTCAAATAAGTAATATTAGTATAAGTAGCACAATTTATCACTTAAAGGTGACCTACTTTTGCTCCCATTCAAATCTACACATGAACAGGTTGAAAATATAGTTTTCCCTCTCCGGGTCCTCAAAAGCGGGTAACAAATTGTCTTCTTTTTATTTCATTTTGTTTTATTCCATGTTAAATACATCACTAGCCACACTCCTCAGCTGTAAAATTAATTTACTTTGTTGCCGGTGCCTGATTTTTTTTTTTTTTTTTTTTTTTTTTGTCTTGATTATCGAGATTTTCAGCCTTGGGCTGGTTAATCTCCCGTCGTAGTTACTCAAATTCCCTTTTTTGGGTATTTTCGTAACTTGTTCGGAGGTGAGATTCGAACTCGTGACTTTGGCGTGAGAGGTATGGATGTTAACCACTACGCCGGGGTCGCCCCCGGTGCCTGATTTTATAACTCTTTTGAATTTTGTTTTTTATTGTTTTTTGGGGCTCTTTTTTTTGGGGGCCAATGTCTTCAACGGGGGGGGAAAAAAACCCCACCCCACACCAATAAGGGCATCTTCAGCGGCGGTCTATTTTTAGATCAACTTTATACCTGATTTGCATCAGCGAAACTTGTATAGAACTAGCTAAAATAGACCAACTTTGCGTTCCCCACACCTGTGTTGTATTTCTTGTTGTTGAACCCGCCAACACCTGTCATCCTGTCGATCATTCAACATCAGAGATCAGAAGTTTTTTATTCAGAGATCGCAGATTGTTCACACACATTTTGCCATTGATTGGTTTGACCAAATAATTTTTAATGCCAGTAGTGCGTCGTTAGCTGACGACAAGGAATACTTGTTCTTTCGTTTGGCTGAAGGTGAGTGCGAGGGTGAGTGTGTGAATGCATGCATTTCATTAAAACGAAATTAGATCATGCTGATTTGTAGTTAGGCAGCGGATAAACAAGAGTCGAGACGGAGAGGGTCACGTCCTGGATGACGCCCCAACGTCGACAGTGATTTTCGTTCCGGTCATCAGAAGCTGTTCCAGGACTACTTTAGCGACACGCAAACCTACAACGAGAAGCACATTCTGCGTTTCCGCGTGCATAGAGAGGTGTTCCTGGACATTATGCGCCAGCTAGTCAACTAGAGGCTTCTCCAAAATGTACCTGTATGAGCTATTTGCAAGTGCTTATCATGACCAATATATCAATAAACCGATTGTTTACTTTGAAGACTTCATTACTTTTCATTTCAGAGCAATCGAAATACTATTCGCAATCTCGGAACCTCCGCATTTTGATCTAGTCAGCATTTTCTGGAAAATGCAGTGGCTGTAAAAAAAACTAAGACAAGCATTCATTATTTAGGAATGGAACGAAAAGGTAATTCACTAGCACCGGGAGCAACTTAAGGTAATTATCAGCATCCGAGGCGAGCAACACAACTTTTTGTCCGCCGCCAGCATCACACGCAGCAAACACGGTTACTTTTCGGCTCACAAATATACCTCAGAATATACTCAATAAAATTGAGTTATTGTTTAGTAAAAGCTGAAATTTTACACAATAATTGGTATTATCAAGTAGCGTGTAGTGTTTTGGAGCGGTATGTTTCTTGTTCCAAATTGCTGCAAGAATAGATCAAAACATATACCAGTTTTAAAATTATGCAAAATAGATCCAGTATAAAACAAAATTTACAACACCGGTGCAGCGATGTTTTTGCGTTTGGTCTAAAAAAATAAATCCAATCCACGATTTGGATCGCCGTTGAAGATGCCCTAAGGCACACGATTTGAACCAAAACTATGTCATTGGGATATTCAGGTTTGATTGATCGATGGTTGCGTTTTTCGTTCTCTCGTTACGATTGTTTTTCGGTTTTTTTTTTTTTCTTCGGTTTTTTGGGGTGGGGGGTTGGCCCCTTAATTATCGCCTGCGTTTCCTCACCTACAAACCAAAAGAAAGCGCTGCAAAGTTTTTCAAGTTTCCCCGCTCGACCTATTGATGCGGCAATGGGTCGTAAAAATTGACAATCCATGCGGGTGCCATCCGCTTCCGAAGCCTTACCGGAGCCGGGCACTACCCTGCGCAAAACGATGTTTGTGACAAATAGATTAATGGAATCATCCCGATTATCTTGCCGTCGGCCATTCACAGCGACGAGGACTTTAATAAACTACTATCCGGATTGAATACAGCACATTATGGTGTCATGCTGGCCAGATAAACCAAAAATAGAAATTATTTTCTGGACAAATTTAATTTTGCAATTAGCGAATTAGTTTAATTGAAATGTTCGTGATTTATCCTGAACAACCAGTGCATATTATCAAAACTAGTACATTTTGGATTGATTGAGGCATTCAGACGAGAGTGGTGAACTCGCCATAGATTTTTCATCAAACCCGAACTGAATTTTTTTTTTCATTAAACTGAACCGAATTTTATATGAAGGGACGGGTCAAACAAAATAATAAAAACATTTTAATATTAACCAACCATATGTGTTATGATATGTATAAATAAGATGATACCATTATCACTATGCACAAACACGGTCCTACGTGATCCTCGCGGTTATATCCCTGATATAACCCACCTCTAATTTTTTTTAAAAACTTTCTGATTTTACTTTTTACTTAGTTCGTTTATTTGTAAGGCTCAGACGTGTGTGACACTTTGCGGAGCCGATATTCAATTTTGTTATTAACAATGATTTGCTTTATGTTGTTAGTAAGTGGGCACCAATTACTGCTGGCTAGCTCGAGGTTAACGGGTCACATTATCGCTTAGAAGGGACTAGGTAGGTAACTTATTTAAGTTAATAATTGCTGCTCATGGCTGCGGCTGCAATCAAGTCCTCGGTTCCTATAGCCCATTTCAGGAGCTAGGCGCAGATGGTTGACCAATAGCTTGTTGGGCAGGAAACACGGAAACAAGAGGAAAGTATAGCTAGAACACAATGGCGGGGAATTTACTAGCGTGGAGGGGAGGGGGGTGATGACATTACACATTGAGGTCAGACAAACAAAGGAATTCGTACATCGCTTGCATGTAGGGGAGATCACGCATTCCCAAAACATCTCTTACCTAGTCGTGCTCTGGAGGCATCATTATCCGTGCAATACCAAACTGCGTGATCGATGTCATTATAACCGGTTCCGCACCTACATATGTTGCTATCGACGAGGTTAATTCTGTAGAGATGTGCGTCTAGCGAGTAGTGGTTGGACAGTCTTGACATCACACGAATGAAACCGCGACTTACATCCAGACCTTTAAACCACGATCTCGACGAAACATTTGGAATAATGGAATGTAACCACCGCCCAAGAGAATTACTTGTCCAATCGTTTTGCCAACTTTGAAGAGAACTCTGACGTACTAATGGAAAAAATTCATCATGTGAAATTCTTCTATCGAAAATCTCGCCTTCTTTTGCGCCCACCTTTGCTAGAGAGTCCGCCTTCTCATTGCCTGGAATTGAGCAATGTGAGGGGACCCATACAAAGGTAATCCCAAATGATCTTTCGACCAACGCACACATCTGCTCCCTTATTTTTGAAAGAAAGCAAGATGAGTGCTTCACTGTTTGTTGAGGCCCTCCTCAATAGAACTGAGGCTATCCGAAAAGATGAAATAATGGTCTATGGGCATGTCGGAAATTATCCCCAATGCAAAATTGATTGCTGCCAGCTCAGCAACATATACGGAACAAGGTTCCTGAAGTTTCCGGAAGGTGAGTATTCATTGTAAACTGAAACCTCTCCAGATGGAAATGTTGTTTTAACGTTTCAACTTGTTTTGCTTCTTTTTCTTCAAATAGCAACGCTCGGTTCGGTTGGATCGGGTTGTCAAATTTACGAACCGGCTGCTCACCGAGCGAGCAAATTATCATTTCTCAACCCGGTTACCAACCACGCGCGTGTCGAGTTGTCAAACTGGGTAACAATTTACCGATATTACCGTATTGGTGCGGTTGGTCTTAGTTCCACCATTCTAGTGGGTGTTAGTTTTTCTCACTTCGCCCTTTGCTAGGCATACGGCGTGATGATCTCAATGTGTAAACAGATTGGTTCAGAGAAAATGGTCTTTAAATTGTCGAAATGGCCGGGTATTTCACTCCAGTTTCATTATCACTGGCCCCATTCTTCGAAGCAAAGTCACTCTCCTAATTCTTTGAATCTTGATTTATTTGACAGCGTTACCTGTATTATTGATTATCCGGGAAACCTTCCGGTGGCAAGAACGGTCATTAAAATCGAACAGATCCTTTTCCGTCTGGAACGTTTGCTCACACGTCGATAAAAAGCGGGAAATTCCATTTGATGCCTTCTTGAGTCAACACTCCCGTTTCATTTTACTCAATTTTTGCGTACAATCGTATATTATCTCTTTTAACTTAAGACTACGTTTCTCTTTTCTAAACCGGGTGTCATTTCAAAATATTGAAAAATGAGAGCGTTACGCAAAAGTGAAAGGTTTTTGAACGCTAATAACTCTCGTTCAACTGAACACAATGACTTCATTCATACACCATTTGATCAGAAAAATCAACAAAATGTTTGCATTGAAATAACAACTATGTGCTCTAAGTATAAAGAGATCATTTTTTTTACATAAAAATGACCTACTTTTGCTCCCATACAAATCTTCGTATGAACAGGTTGAAAATATGTTTTTCTCTATCCGGGTCCTCAAAAACGGGTAACGAACCATTGACTTGTCTTCTTCTTTTTATTTCATTTAGTCCCCTCAACAGCAAAATTATTTAGCTTTGTTGCCGATGTCTGATTTTATGACTGAGACTCGTCCCCTCTTTAGAATTTTGCTTCGTACTGTATTTTTGTGCCTCACTTCATTCAGGGCTATGCGATCAACGCTAGTATTTAGCTCGTGAGATGAACCAAAATGATTTCAGTTTTCGACACAATATCTCAGCTGGTGGTTTGGGCAGGGCTTTGTCCAACCGCCACAGTCCGCCCGGTTGTGGTATGGAAGACAGAGTCATGCGAGACCGGCTTAATCGGACAGTTACCGGTTTCCATGTCTACCCAATGCAATGATATGCCCAATACAATGATTCAAATCTCTGAATAGCAGTGGATCTGATACTTGCGAGGACACGACGATTTACGACTCCAATAACTCCGGAAGCTCAAGCAAAATATATATATATATATATATATATATATATATATATATATATATATATATATATATATATATATATATATATATATATATATATATGTATGTATATATACATATATACATATATTCATATATGTATATATACATATATACATATATATATATATATATATATATATATATATATATATATATATATATATATATATATATATATATATATATATATATATATATATATATATATATATATATATATATATATATATATATATATATATATATATATATATATATATATATATATATATATATATATATATATATATATATATATATATATATATATATATATATATATATATATATATATATATATATATATATATATATATATATATATATATATATATATATATATATATATATATATATATATATATATATATATATATATATATATATATATATATATATATATATATATATATATATATATATATATATATATATATATATATATATATATATATATATATATATATATATATATATATATATATATATATATATATATATATATATATATATATATATATATATATATATATATATATATATATATATATATATATATATATATATATATATATATATATATATATATATATATATATATATATATATATATATATATATATATATATATATATATATATAACTTAAGTTGGTTAACCGGGAATTTCACTTTTTAAAAAAGCTAACTACGAACTACACTCGCTTGATGCACGAACTGGAATGAATTTATTGTAATTATCAAAGACCTAACTGCCCTAGCTGTGTCCCTAAAACTGCTGACCTTGTGCCTAGCAACGACGGTCCTCCGGTGCTCACGTTGTCCAAACTGCCGGTGTGGTTTCCGATGACGCTCCACTTCGATGTCGCCACCTTCGATACTGCTGACTTCGCGGGTCCGGTGCTACCATGGGTTGAGTGCACAGGTGCTGCTATGTTGGTGTTGATCGATGAGGTGGTATTTTCATGTTTAACTGCTCCCCCGATAAGTATTGCTCGTCCCGAGCAATGTCCTGATGATGATTTGATGATTTGGTGATATTTGAAAATGCCAAAGCCAATGACTGCGAGGATGAAGATGATGACGGTGCCAAGCGATGCGAATCCGACTAAGTGCTTGAAGCGTACTGTATCCAGGTGTTGTCTGTTTTGTATGTTGAGCTCATGAAGTTCCGAAATGTTAATATGTCGATCAATTTGGAATGCTTTGATTTTTATCGGTTGTAACGGTAAAATTGTTGGTTGGTAGAACCGAAGTTCAAAATTTTCGTAGAGTTGATTTCTCACGTACAGTGAGCAGTTATGGAATGTAACCAAATGAATTCCGGTTAACGTCTTATTATTGATTCCACAGGTGCTGTTGATGGTTACGTCTTGATGAACGGTTATAATCAGCAGCGTCCCTGGGCTTATCATTCTTGTTTCTGTAGTTGGAGGTTTTTCCGATAAGTGACATTGTCCATGCTGTTCCCGTAACAGTGGTGCTTCACAAGGATCATCGCTAATCTCGACCAGTTGACTTCTCTCACAGATTGTGACTTGGCTATTCTCTCGGCAATTGGATGTAATGGCGAATATTTCGTGTTGATTGATGAAAACTGTTTTGTGTACTAATTTGATGGTATGGTTGAGCAAAGGCAGGGGTTCCATGATGACCTTTTGGTATGTTGTATGGTGAAGGTGTGGGATGTTTACGCTGATGATGAGTGCTGCTTCCTTGTAGAACACGGTTGTTGTCAGATAGTCGCTGGCTTCGTCTAGGTCATGAATTTGTAACCCTTGGTCTTTAATCTCCTGAGCTATTATTTCGATTTCTTTTGGTGTGAGGATGAGTTTACTTATAATATTGATTTTTGCTAACATAATGGAATATTCAATTGATTTTAAAGTATTCAAAAAGGTATCTAATTGAAAAATTATTAGAATTTTTTGATTCTCTATAGTAGCAAAGTCACTGTTATTTATAATTTGACGTAATGCATTTTCTTGATTTTTGATAGCATTGTTGATAAGATTCAGCCTATTTTCAAATTTTGAATTTATTTTTATTTGTCTGTTATTTTGGTGAATCAAGGTATTCCCCGTCCTTCTAAGTTCATTTAAATTTGTGTTAATAAAAGTCAAATCATCTGCATCTAAATTACCAGTTACAAATTTAACTGCTTTACCTAAAAAATCGATAGATCGTTTACTTCTGTATGTTTTGGTGTGAATGGTATTCAGAATAAATTTAATTTCTCTTAGTTTTATGTTGATAATATCTGAAAAGCTACTTGAAGAATTTGCTAGTTGGCTGATCATGTTTTCCATAATTGATAATGATATTTCAAACTGGGGGAAATCAATGACGTGTAATAACCTATCATAACCAGTGACTATTCTTCCTTCCCCCTTTTTTAGAATCAACGCTCCCGCGTTGTTAGTTATGTCGTGGATTTGTATGGATTTGGGATGTGATGGTATGAGGAATGTGGATAATAAGCCGATGAATAAAGTCCAGTATTGATGCCTCATCTTGTGTATCTGAAATAGTAAGTAGTGTTAGACTCTTTTAATGTTTTCCTTATGTATTTCCCTGCTAGAGTCGTCGACAAGCAATCTTCCCTTGTTCTCCGCGACTGTAACAGTTGAATACATGGGGTTTGTTTTCTTCTTTATTCCTTGCACCTTTTTAAAAGCTACTGTATCTTGTTGGAAGTCTGGCGCGACCTCTCTGTGTTTATTATGGTAGTTTAGATTTTGTTTCTTTGTTTTGTTATGGGCAAGCATAACTTCATCATATATTTTGTTTCTGTTTGCGATTATCAATTCCATGTTAAGAGGCCTTTCCTGGGAATCTTTTAACCCATAAAAAACCTCTCTTGGTTTCATTTTAATAGCGGAATGTATGGTATTGTTATATTGGGTGCAAGCAATATAGAAAATCTCCTTATGACTTAAATCTACATAGGTTGGTTTGATACATCTAAAAATTTCTGCTACTGTAGAGTGAAATCTTTCTACAGTACCATTACTTTCACTATGATTAGCTGGTGTAAAAAATATTTCAATATTGAGGTCATGAAGTAATCCTCGTATTTCCACTGATTTCAAGGAGGGTTCATTGTCACATACTATTTTTCTCGGTGTTCCATCAATTTTAAAGAACTTTAATAGCCCTTTTCTTACATCCACAATATTACGTGATTTAATATTTGTCAACGATCCAAATCGAGAAAATTTATCTACTGTTGAAAGGAAACACATTTTTTCTGCAATGAAGATGTCTATGTGCACGATGTCTAGAGGTCTGTCAGGATTAGGCGTTGCTCCTAGTAAAATTTTGAAAGGGTGTCGGTCATATTTGTTTTTATTGCAGGTTTCGCACAGTTTAATATATTGTTGAATTTTTGCTTTCATCCTAGGAAAGTAAAATCTATTCGAAATTTGTTCATTATTCTCCCAAACTCCTCTATGCGAACGATCATGAGTCTGTTCTATAATCAGGTTTTCTTCCTCTCTAGTTCTTAAGTCGATTAACAACTTTTGAGTTATATAAATTTTAAATTGCTTCGTCCTATTAAAGTGGTTTTTATACACGGTTTGGATTACATTCATTAGTTTCTCCGGACAATAAATACAATTAGTCCTCTTCAAGTCCATGTAATCCTTGAAAGTTTTGAATATTATTGGTACTCCGAATACAAGTCTAGTGATTGTTCTTCGGTACACCCTTGGAAATATTTCTTCATATTGGTCTGGCTCATCCGGGCCTATTTTAAAAATAATTTGGTTACTGAAAACATTTAGCGGTTTTTCAGTACACTTTATAAACTCTGAATCATCTGTGTCGGCTGAATGGACAGACGCGTCATCAGATGAGGAGTTTTCATGATTGTTCAATTCGTTTCGGACTCTGGAAAGACTATCGGCGACAATATTCTGCTTACCAGGACGGTAGCGTATGTCATATTCAAATTCACTTAGTGAAAGACGCCAATGAACAAGTCTGTTATTGGTGTCCTTCAAATTAAGCCCATAGGTGAGAGGCTTATGGTCCGTGTATAAAACAAACTTTCTTCCGTACAAGTACGGTCGAAAATATTTACAAGCCCATACTACAGCTAACAGCTCTTTCTCTATTGCTGAGTATTTCTCTTCAGACTTGTTTAGGGTTCGAGAAGCGAAAGCTATTGGCTTATCACTCCCGATAGTCCCTTGTGAAAGCACAGCGCCGACTGCAAAGTTACTGGCATCTGTGGTCAAAATGAATTGTTTGGAGAAGTCAGGGTACTGTAAAATGTTACTTCCGGATAATATTGATTTACAATGCTCGAAGGCGCTAACAAATTCTTTTGAATGAGAAATGCTTTCACCTTTTCTCAGAGCATTTGTAAGAGGCTTGGCGATTTTTGCGAAGTCTCTAATAAATTTGCGATAATATCCTAGGATTCCTAGGAATCCTCGCAATTCCTTTTCATTCGAGGGCAATGGCCACTCTTCAATGATTTTAATTTTGTCTGGGTTTGGTTTAACCCCTTCTGGCGTGACAACATGGCCTAAGAAGGCGACTTCTTTTTGCAAGAACTCACTCTTGTCCAGTTGCACCTTAAGATTATGCTTCTGTAATGTTTTAAAAATTTTGGATAAATTGTCTATGTGTTCTGTCAGGCTGGATGAGAATATAATTATGTCATCCATGTACACCAGACAGATGACACCTATATGGTCTCGAAGAACGTTGTCCATCACCCGTTGAAACGTTGATGGGGCATTCTTCAATCCAAAAGGCATTCTTTAAAACTCATAGTGCCCATTTTCGACACTAAAAGCGGTTTTAGGAATGTCTTTTTCCTCTACCTCGACCTGGTGAAATCCAGATGCGAGATCTAAGGTGGTGAAATACATGCACCGTCCTAGTTTGTCTAAGATATCAGTGATGTTCGGTATCGGATATCTATCGTCGACCGTTTTCTCGTTTAATTTGCGGTAGTCAATTACTAACCGCCATTTTTGTTTCCCCGAAGCATCTAGCTTCTTCGGCACTATCCACACTGGGGAGGTCCAAGGGCTGTTCGAATGACGAATAATCCCTTGATCTAGAAGTTTTGAAATTTGTCTTTTCACCTCGTCCCTGTGACAAAATGGATATCGATAGGACTTAGTGTGTATTGGCACTTCGTCCTTTGTTTTAATGTTATGTTTTATGGCACTCGTGAAGGAGAGTTTCGTGCCTTCCATGAAAAATATATCGTCATATTGAGAAATTATCTTAAAAAGTTTATTTTTCTCATCGTCATTCAGGTGATCAGTTCTGATTTGATCTGATAAAGCTTTCTTCCGGCGAGAATCCTGTTGAATAATATCTGGCCTTCTAGCCTCAAAGTTATTTATTTCGGGTTCGAACATATTGGATTTCAAAGTAACATTGCAAGCTTCATCAGAATAATTTGTAATTGGCATATGAATGTTAAAATTTTCTGCTGAGTACAATCCCGAGTGGATTGTAACATGGGAGTTAATTTTCAGATCATCTTCTAATAGAAAGTCACCGTTTGCGTCAGTGGGTATGGGTACAATTTTTGTTTCGTGTGCATTTAAATGTATGGATCTGCTGTCAGGGTATTTACGCTTCATTTTTATACTACCTTTGGGAAATTTTAATTCGTTATTGGAGGTGACAATATCTGCATTTAAATTTGTCAAAGATTCGTAGCCTATAAGGCCATCAAAGAAAGGGTGGAAATCAAAAATGAGAAATATTTGTTTTTGTGTATCAGGAATAGTAGAGAAAGGGTTCAATTCTACATATTGATTTATCGTATGCGTACCTTTTACATTTCTTACTGTGGTAGGTGCTGTATATCTGCAATTTGGAAGGTTTACATGTTTTTCTGAAATATAATTACGATTGCTCCCGGTATCTACTAGAAATTTGAGTTCACCTTTAGTTGTCTCTATGGTTATGTAAGGGATAAAATTGTTTATGTCGTTGCCTGTATACCGCTCACTTGTTGAAAATTTAGATCGTCAACATGTAGCTGTTCACTCTGATTCGTTTGAGGCTCAACGCTTTCTGCTGTCGGCTCGTGTGTCTCGACGGCGTACCTTGCTGAGTCATATTCTGCGGGTGGTTGATAATTGTAACATTCAGGGTATGGTTCGGGATAATAGTAATAATTGCTATCGTCGTATGGTTGCTCGCAATAATTTTCTGGATTATGTTCTAAGTGAAAATTTGGTCTATTCATGTAATTTATTTTTCTAGACCTGATGGAAGGATCGACTTCCATCGGTACTGGTTTTGATTGGGGATTGAATCTTGGGGCAAAAGAATTTTGAGTAGGAGGTTGTTGTCTTTGTGGAGTGAATGGATTTGGATTAGTATATTTTCTGAATGTGTTATTGGTAGCGTTGAAATTGAACGGTCTTGGTGGTGGATGGGAATTAGATGGGAATGGTGTTGGTTGGAAAAACTGTTGTTTAGGTGGGTGCTGTGGGAATTTAAATTGTGGATTAGATGTTGTTTGGTGTTGAGGTTTGGGTGGTACGGGTGGGGTGTGAGTCTTGAAAGGATTTCTAACGTAGTTGTAATTACTTTCCTCTGAGCATAATCTCAGAGCTTCTCGCATGCTGCTAGGAGCTTGCGCTCGGATTATTGGTCCTAAGGGCTCTTTAAGCCCAGCCAAGAAAACTTTTAGTCCTATTTCTTGGTAAAATAGTTTTTTGGATGCTCTGATGGCTCCATTTAGTTCGTTCAGACATAATTGGTTTAGAAGTAGGGATATAATGTTTGACACTTTACCATAAAATTCTTCCACGGTTCCTGCCTGTGAAAGCTTGAATAAGTCTCTCGTAAGAGAGACCTCATCTCGTTTGTCACTATAATGCGTGACGAGATTGGTTTTAATTTCGTTCCAAGAGAGATCGGTGCCATACAGCTCAAGCACTGTATCTGCGTCTCCTGTTATTTTTGAGCGTATGGATTGCATCCATACGCTGTACATAGGAGTCCCCCGGGCCTCTTCGAGTACGGGAATTATATTATCTATCGCTCGTAGAAATTGATGTAGTTTAATGGGATTACCGTCATAACAAGGTAGGTCCCTTAAGATATGCGGTGTTTGCAATTTTTTTAAAACACTCTCTGAGGGCGATTGCGTCCCTTGTGGAGCATTTCTTAATTGCTCGTTCAATTTTCTAAGAATTTCGTCCTTTTCTAGAAGGGACTGTTGGGCAGCTGCTGCTTCTGCCTGAGCAGTTTGAACAGCGTGTGCTGCGCCGTTTGCCTCAATCCCGAGATGAGCAATTTGATCATCTCGGTCGGCTAGAGCCTGTTGCAACTGTGCGATCTGTTGCTGAATGTTTTCCATTTTGTATTATTACAAAAGGTTTTATACTATTGGATTTAGTCTAAATTTACACTTTTCGATTCTAGTCACAAATCACTTTTCAACTCACAAATCACTTTAAGTCTAGATTATTTAGCTATGTAAACTTAATTCTAAGCACTCACCTGGTAAATCCTCCTTTCGTGTAGAGTCTGGCCCCAATGCACAATATTCACTTGTACCGCGATATTCGTTCGCGACTTGGTTCTGCGGATGATTTCTAAGTTTTTTCACCGTAAATCACACAATATTCTTTCGCGGACGCACTAAATGCAGATGAAAAGTCCTTTGAAACTATCCGCGCCGACTGCGCCACTTAAGTTGGTTAACCGGGAATTTCACTTTTTAAAAAAGCTAACTACGAACTACACTCGCTTGATGCACGAACTGGAATGAATTTATTGTAATTATCAAAGACCTAACTGCCCTAGCTGTGTCCCTAAAACTGCTGACCTTGTGCCTAGCAACGACGGTCCTCCGGTGCTCACGTTGTCCAAACTGCCGGTGTGGCTATCTTGTGCTGCGTGGTTTCCGATGACGCTCCACTTCGATGTCGCCACCTTCGATACTGCTGACTTCGCGGGTCCGGTGCTACCATGGGTTGAGTGCACAGGTGCTGCTATGTTGGTGTTGATCGATGAGGTGGTATTTTCATGTTTAAGTTATATATATATATATATATATATATATATATATATATATATATATATATATATATATATATATATATATATATATATATATATATATATATATATATATATATATATATATATATATATATATATATATATATATATATATATATATATATATATATATATATATATATATATATATATATATATATATATATATATATATATATATATATATATATATATATATAAATATATGTATATATATATATATGCAGCAGTTACACCAACAGATTGTAGCACTGGCGAACCATCGGAACCATGGCCAGTATGTTCATCGAGCGGAGGTAACAGTATGTTCGAGATCAGGCCAAAGAGATGGCCGATGCTAACAGTGAGTATTTATAAAAATATGTCTAACTCATTCATCATTTTTTGTCCCCGCTGCCGAGAGTTTCAAACGGCAGCATGACAATCCGGATCGAGTTCGCCGGGCAGTGTAACTGGAGGGCCCTCGGACACCTAGGAGGACCTGCAGAGAGAAAAAAAAATGAAGCAACCAGAAAGCAATCAGGAAGTGCCAGTCACCAGCATTTCACGTTAGTTCAAACTAGACATCCGCATATAGGAACAATTGTTGGAAAATTAGCTCAAATGTTATCAAAACCCTGGACATCAGAAGTTGTTTTGTATAAAATGTTGCAAAATTTTTCCATATTAATCAAAGTTGGAAGATTAATCCTGTTTTTATTGTATTAATCTGATTGTTGACAAATCAGGTAGAAAATATTGTCCAATTTGTTGACCGTTCTGGATGAATAATACTAGAACATCTTTTATTTAGCCGAGAAGTCGAGGTCGGTGGGATTTTTCTAAGGCGAAAAAACCTCTGGTCATGTCTTTGCTCATTTGTTGATGAGTGAGATATGCAAGGTCCAGGTGGTGGAGTCGTCTTCCCGGCGTCGGTGGTTGTTAGGAAATAGGCTGACGGAAAATAAACGGTCCTCTTGACTCGGTCGGTAAAGGCGCAGCTACAAACCAATACCATGCTAGAGGTGGCTGGGTTCGATTCCCGGTTTGGTCTAGGATTTCTTCGTTAAGGATAATTTCTCGACTCCCTGGGCATAGGGTATGATTGTACTTGCCACACAATCATACGTATGCAAAAATGGTACCTAGCATCGAAAGCTCTCAATTAATAACTGTGGAAGTGCATTTAGAACACCAAGTTGAGAGCAAGCGCTAAGCTAATTGCGAAGGCGCTAAGCTAATTGCGAAGGCAATAAGCTTGAAAACGCTAAGAAAGGAAGGAAAATAATTAGATTTATTCATTTACTTTAGCCTGCCGATGCAAATAAACAACACCATTGAGAGAAAGTTAACCACATCTACAAAGGGTCAACAAAAACAAGTAATTTTTTCTCGTTGTTTTTGATAGAACGAATCATATATTATTGAACAGTTTATTATGTTGCATAATGTCGATCCTACAACAAGACTTTAAAGCACATTACATTTGCGTTGATTAAACATAAAATATAGCAATGAAAATAATAATAATAATAGTAATAATTCTCTTATGCAGTAATGCAATGACACACATCAGATGAGTTGGCTCTAAGGGTTTTTTTTGCCATTTGATGCCGAATATGAAATATTTCTAAATAATTGTTCCTTCTACCTGCCTTTCACTATCGAAAGACACTGCCAGCTAAATAAAAGCATATTTACAACCTAATCCATCCCATTAGCCCATTAGGCACTGAAACCCGCCTTCTGTCGGCACTTTTGCATCAGTGCTCGGAGCATAAACTGCTTCCGTGACAGCTGTCGGACGTTTTTGAGGAACACTTCCAGATCGATCACTCCGCTGCGGAGTGCTTCACCCATAAAGTAGACCGCATCCTCTATGGCCGCTTCTTCGGCATAGGCATTCAGTAGCCTGAAATAAATGAGACCATACTTCACCACACGACCCAACCTTCAATAGTATTAAACTTACAGCTTGTACAGCGGTGAAGTTGTTGTCACAGCTTCGTCCACATCGATACCGTCGACCTTCTCAAGGCTCTCGAGGGCCCGTTCCAGTTCCTGATCCTTATCCTTGAGCACGGCGATGCTCTTCGTAAGTTCCTGTTCGTCTCTCTCCAATCGACCGATAATGTCGTTGATCTTCGATTGGCCTTCGTTTAGTTCCTGTTGGGTGCGCTTGAGCGTTTGAATCTCCGCCTGGCATTGATTCACCTTCTCCTGAATACGCCGCTTTAGCTTATCTTCCACTGCACTGACCAGAGAAGCTTTGATGTGTTCCTCGGTGATGGTTCCCGTGCCCTGAGCCGAAGGATTCTGCAATGTTATATGTTAGCAGCTGTTTATAAATCAAGAAAAAAAAAGAGATCTTACATAGCCTGCATTGTACCCTGTAGGCGTGAGCATGCTCGGCGGCATGTACGGGGGATAACTACTACCGGCACCCGGCTGACCGTAACCACCATAGCCTGCAGCTGCCGGTGGATATGGTGGAAATTGCTGCCCCGGGTATGGACAAAAAGGACTCTGTGTGCTTGTTGTCGGTGGCTGTGGCATAAATGATTCTACAATCAAAAGATCAGAAATTACCTTCTTCGTTGAAATGCTTCGCAACTAGATCTTACGTGTCGGATAGGGTGTTGTTTGCTCCTTCGCTTGTTTCGGTTTCGAATACACCGGAGGAAATTCTCCAAACGTAACGATCATGACCTGAATCAATCCAAGCAAATCCGATTGCATTGGCGCCCAGTCGTGCAGGTAGGGTAAATATATTTTGCCATTATGGTCCACGTACATCGACACTTTGATGTGCATATCGGATAATTGGAGCATACCGTGGATGGGTATCCAACAGCCAGATGCATATGGGAATGTGATAGGTATTGCCCTTGTATCGCACCGGGATCGTTCCCTGCAGATTCAGCAACTGCTTCACAGTTCCGTCATTGAAAACTACAACGCTGGCATTAATGATAAGAAACTTAAAGCAATAAATAAATCTGACTCACCATATTCCTCGTACCGACAGGCCAGTGCTTTGTATTGTTTCAGGCAATCAACAACGTCCTTCTTGGTGGCAGTTGGATCTATGTACTGTGGGGGAGAAGATAGCAATCAAGAGATAATTTTTTTAATCAATTTTCTCCCCTCACTTAATAAAACTCTGCTTCTATACTTACATTCACTAGCATTCGACCGATGTCCTCCATTTTTGACATCCTTTTCCTCAAATTATTTGACCTCCAATTAATTTTTAATGAACCTACAATAAATTATTGAGAAAATAAACTTATTCTCAGTAAAACAGAAAAATATCCGTGAGCAGCTTTAATGTTTTTCCGAACAGACAACTTGACAGACCGATCCTTGACTTGACAGCCCGATTCTTTTTTTTCCTATAATAACGTTGCCAGCACTTATACAGAAAATTCTAAATTCTTGCACCGCGGCGTTCTATATTGGCTTTTATACCACAACCTGATGTAAATTTTTGCATCTTCCAAGAAAACTGATCCAAATGATGCAAGTTTTGGATCACTTTTTTGCCTTGATCTATTTTCTGTACTAGTGCTGGCAACAATGCTATAGAAAAAATAGAATCGGGCTATTTGCCGTCATCAGAAAAAAAAAAGATAAGTAAAATTAAATCGCCGGAGCAAGAAAAAAGCGGATCGGAAAAATATGTGGAGATGACGAGCAAAAGGAGCAAGTACAAACTGCAGATGCCGGTATGAAGTTTAAAAAAAGTAGAAGGGGATAAAAACAATATGGAACAGTCGATTGCTGAGGAAGGTGCTGCCCAGAATGACGTCGCCAAGGAACACCAGTAAGCGGTAGACAAGCTAAAGGAAACTGATACGAATTTGTATGCTTTCTTAAAATGAACGATAACAAACTTCTCAATTTTGGTGTTTGACGAGGAGTGATAATGAGGAGGTAGATTGTGATGATTTCGGACGAGAATGAAGATGCAAGTGAGAACGGAGAAGCAGCAATCCGTCCATGAATTGCCTGATAAACTGGAAATCTGCTAGTGACAAAAGCGATTTGGATGAGTAAGAAGCAGAAACTGCAATTCATGGAGTGCAGAGAAAAATAACCATGAAACTACTCAAACATGTACGGAAAACTGACATCCATTTCTCTGACACTATTCGAACGGTTTGCAAAACTTTCAACTGTCCTCTGGTCACCGTAAAGGCTGGAACGAACGTAATTCCTGCATTCAAGGTATAGGTATATTTTATACGGAGTTGTTCAACTTGGTGTATTTGATTTGGGCAATGCCGTCAAAAGTTATCTTGGTTTGCAAAAATCGGAAAAAATCAAAACCATCAAGAAAAATAGGAATTTCCCAAAGCAGCAAAAAATGGTCCAATGAAGGAGACATTCAGCCTTATTCTGCGTGGCGTGTGAATCGGGACTACTCGCTCTCACATACGAGGTGACTCTCCGTGCAAATCAAATACAGAGTCACCTCACACGAGGCGACAATTGTCACCTCATATGTGAGAACGAGTCGTCTCGATTCACACGCCACGCAGAATAAGGCTGATTAACAATTCTCGAAAATCTGCCATAAATGAACCCTAAAGTTATCTGTTGGCGTACTTTGATATCTATTACTAACCAAACTGCCACTCAAACACCTCAATCATGCATTTTAAATTATCATTGATGTAGGCCGTCGTACCCAATGAGGTCTATACAGGTGGCGAAGAGCATGGTGTTTGTCGGTATTAGTAACGAAAAATGAGTAAACAATCCATGATTTCGGGTAGTGACGTAAAACTCCCAAAACAAGCGAATGATAACAAAGCAAGTTTAGTTTTTGTCCGCATTCTTTTAGTGCACAAGAAGGCATTTTTCAGCCGAAACCTTTTAAAAACTACACCAATTACCGAAAATAAACATTCCATCTTGTGATTTGCTGCTATTGTAAATTGATGTTTTTGGAGATCTACGTCACTCATGTTAACAAAAAACAGGCTGTGCATCATCTCACGAACACAATGACAGTATTTTGCATTACACTAATACACTAATAGACCTCATTGCGTCGTACCCGATACCCGAATGTCGCTCTGAAGATGACAAAGAGTTATTCCGCACGATAGTGTCGAACAATTGTTGGTTGTTGGTAGTGGTAGGGACTTGAAGTTTGAGTTCGTTTTGATTTCCCGGATCGGTGCAAATGTTCAGGGGTTTGAATTAATCCAGTTTACAGCAGGACAGCATGCCGAACCTTCGAGTAAATTTAAATTTGTGCTTCAACGATGACCTAATGTGTTTTTTATGAATATTTAATCAAATCCGTGAGATAGTAAATTTTGTTTTATTTTTATTTTGCATATTTGTTATTTAACAAACACTTTCCACGCTTTCCAAAATAGGCAATGTGGATAATAATTAAGTGAAGCTTATGGTTTGGCCAAGCACATAATCGTTAGCAAGATTATTAGATAATCTATAGACTGAGCTTTAAACTGGTGGAAAATAGGGATACAAAAAAGGAAGTTAAGCGAAGTAGGGGATTGGGTTATTCCGGAAAATGTCGTAGAAATGTGGAAATGCCGGTGCAGAATAAGGGGGATTGTAAACTTCTCTAAAACACGCCATCAGATCTGACATTTAGTCCTTACCAACTGATAGAATTGATGCCATACGGAGCATGATCTAGAATCTAAAGTGTTCCCAATCTTCCTACCCTCCGAAGGAAATACAAGATCCCATCAATGCATGAATCTCACCTCGGACACTTGTAATGTGTCTACCATGCGTGTAACAATATAATCAACAATATTACTGTCTCTCACAGTACTCTCAAAAACAACAGTTTAACGGATGGAAATTCTATGTGATTTCCGTTCGAATAAACGATGCTAGGGTGTCGATGGCATTATCAGTGACACCTACGGCAGCAGCAATTTTTCCAGTGGTAGCGTTGATGTCATCTAGTCTCAGAATTAGTTGGTTTTGTTCCGGCAGTTTTGGTGGAGCGTAAGGGATAATACACTTGACCGAACAGCTTGAAATGGTTTATCATATTCATTGGCTATAAGAAAAAAAAAATTAGGAGAAATATATCCGTAAAACCTTCTCGAAATTCGACTCAATGATGCTCACCGACAATGTTGAGATTGTTGAACTAAATCTTCGCTATGAGTGATTTTTATTTACTTCTACTGTTGTTGAAAAAGATAATCTCCTCCGTGGTCAACGCAATTATATCAGCAACTTAAGCGTAGGTGTCACATAGGAGAAAATATGGAAGGTTATCTTCTTGTTTTCTTATAACATTCGAAAGAAGTGGAGAAATTAGAAGTTTTACTTTTAGTCAAGCTCATAACTTTCGATTGTAACTACTTCCAAGATGGTAGTATGGTGATCCACTTTGTGCTGCAACCAAAGGACAGGCGCCCTCAACCAGTTGGGTCAAATCTCAAGTCACTCACAGATGCATCCACAGCTATGTCCATATGCACATTCTTGCCATCTCTATTTCCACCCCATACTTTTGCTGCAATTAAAGCAAGCAACAATTAGTAAAGATGTAAAAATACTGATCGAATGCAACTCACGCTTTGTTTGAGCAAATCCACAGGATCCGACACTGCTGGTGGAATGTTATCTGCCTTCGAAACTGGTATTAGCATTTTCGCAACTGATTGGGCGATGGCAAATGTTTTATCCGTCTCCGGTTTTATCGTTTTATTCCTCTTCCATCTGAAAACTTCAACCTGCAGAAAAATCTGCATTAGCGGCTGACAGCAAGCAAACTTGAATCGAAAAGAAAGAATCGATCGAAAAATGAATACCCCAAACTAAACAACCTTTGATAGATGACTTTTCCCTGACCGGGCTGCCATTTTCTTTTTGCAAATACAACAAAGTTAATAGATCAGGGGTGCATCATTCTTCAGTTTGATCTAAAATTAGAAGATCTAATTTATTGAATCCGATCGTTTTTAGATCAGAATATCCATCAGGATTGCAGATGCCCTTAGATCAGTTTTCTTTGAAGATGCAAAAATATAAATCAGATTGTGGTATAAAACGCAATATAGAACTCCGCGGTGCAAGAATTTAGATCCCTTCAGATCTAAATTTTTAGATCTATACCAGTTTCCCATCAGGATTGGAGGTGCCCAAATACTTCAGAAAATAGATCAAGGCAAAAAAGTGATCCAAAACATCATTTAGAGTAGTTTTCTTGGAAGATGTAAAAATTTAAATCAGATTGTTGAATATATAGAACGCCGCGATGCAGGAATTTAGATCACTTCAGATGTAAATATTTAGATCTATACCAGTTTTCAATCAGGATTGGAGATGCCTCGACGATCCAACCCAGGACTTGACGTCTTCTCGTTATCATGGAGAGGTAATCAGCTTTAATAATAATGATATTAGTTTTCCAACTGACACGGAGGTGCTTGAAAATGGCTCAATAGTAAAAAGGGGGGGAGGAACTACCACTAATTTCTTCAAAATCGCGTGCTACTGAAATTCTGGTATATTGCCGGAATTTTAATCGTATGAGTGGCGCACTAAAGATGAGGCAAATTCATAAAAACGTATTAAGTTCTTCGTTTTCGGTAATTTTGGGTACCGAAACTAGTTGGAATGAGAGCATTAAAAGTGAAGAAATTTTTGGTAGTAATTATAATGTATTCAGAGATGACCGTGACTTACTCTTAACTCAAAGACTGTCTGGTGGAGGAGTTCTCGTTGCGATATCCTCAAAGTTTAATTCTGAACATATTGTTTCATCCAAATACAAAGAATTTAATCATGTATGGTTTAAAACACATATTGCGGATGAGACCCATGTTTTTGCCACAGTGTACTTTCCGCCTGATAAAGCTTGCCTGTCATATGATGCCATGAAATCTTTTTTTAAACCGCTGAAGCAATCGTATCTCGTTTCCCTCCTGAATTCAAAGTTCATATATATGGTGATTTCAATCAGCGCCATGTAGATTTTATTCCTGATTCTGATAATGTGAGTATTTTACTTCCCGTCGTTGGTAATAACGAAACACTGCAATTTATTTTTGAGAAAATTGCGGTTTTAGGGTTCAACCAAATAAATCACGTAAAAAATCAACAAAATTGTTACTTAGATTTTCTATTAACGAACATACATGAAGACTTCTGTGTTAGTGAATCTCTTTCTCCTTTATGGAAAAATGATGCATTTCACACTGCTATAGAGTTTTCAATTTTCGTACATAATAACGTTAATCCCAACGATTGCTATTACGAGAATACCTTCGACTTTAATAATATAAATTGGCAATCAGTTCTGAAGAATGAAGAAAATGTTGAATACGCAGTGGAGATTTTTTATAAAATCTTGTTAGAGATCATTCAGGAGGATGTTCCACGAGAAGGCGACGTAATTATAACTAAAAAAAACGAAAGGATGAGTTATGTCAGTGACATAACTGCAAAGTTGACGTAGGACTGCTTGTTGATGTGACGGAATTGATGTCATCGAATTGATGAATTTCTACTATATTGTATTCAGTCTAAAGAACCATGAAACCCTGTGCTGTTGGTGTGTGAGGCTCCGGTTCTTCTTCCGCTATTGGTTCTTCACGAAAATTTATAGAAACTGCAGTTGGGCTCGAATTGACTGTTAATGATATTTTGTTTGTTAAATCAGCGCCAACATTAGATTAAGGCGAATTTGCTTTTGTAAACAATGGCTTTCGTAGTCATTTGCTCTTGAACAAAAGGTCACAAATACAAATTAAGCGCTCTTTAAGGAAGAGGAGCTTTATTTCTATCCGCTGATATATTCAATTTGAAGGAATTGTATTCAACTTCCGATAAATTAGCAGACAAAGTGTTTGTTTACAAAAGCAGCCTGAGTGTTTGGCAGCACATAATACTACGATAAAAATTGAGATTTGCAACGTCTTTCACTCGAGAGTGTACACACTGAGCATTGACCATAGAGCGAATTACAACTAACAACTTAACCTAACACCCAATGGATTAAACTGGACATTTTCGCTTTACAAAAAGTTCCAGAGGCTGGAGCGGGAATCGAACCCTCAACTTCATGGCAATGAACGACGGGTGACGCCGCTAACCACTTTACCACGAAGATGATGTGGACGATTGATTTGGCCATTTTCTCCGGGACGCGGCTTTTTCAACGCCATATTGAGCCGGTGCGTGGTAATGAAAATGTCGATGAGCTCAAGAGAAATTTCTATCAAACATACTCTTTAGTTGGCAACTTGATTTTATCGTCCTGAAAAGGACGGATTTTAGTCTTCTTGGGGTGCAGGACACCACTCTGTGAAATGGACACACCGGAGAAAAGTTTGTTCAGCTCCTCGTCGTTGCGGATGGCTAGCTGCAGGTGACGTGGATGCCTCTTCTTGGTCTAGTCTGGCGGCGTTTTCTACTAACGTGCTCCGCAAATACGTTTGTCGCATGCGGATGCACAGCGAGAACTGATGATTGGTCGGTCGTCCCCAAATGTTTGATATTCGTTGGCACGGTTACTGTGGCAGTATGAACCAATCAGAGCGAGGCGCAATCATGATGTCATTTTCGACCAATAGCGTTGTGTTTTAGTCATTTTTCTTTTAAGTACATTTTAATTAGTTTAAACAAACATTATGAATTAAGTTTGCAACAGGGATTCAGCTTTGATGTTCTACCTTCCGAATGAAATACTTATCGTAAAACTTCTGTGGGCCATAGAGGAGATATTATCGTTCAAAGTCTCCAAACCCGCGTAACGCTTTCGATTTCAGAAAAGAGAGACGTAAGTCCTGCGTCAAAAATCAGTGGGGTTGTGTATAACACACGACCGGTTGACGTAGACTTCGTTAAACCGTGATTAGTACTCAGGTACTGTTCTAATGGGACGTAGGGTTAGCATAAGTAAGTGAGAAAGTATGTAAGAACATTCGCTTGATGCGCTTCTTAGTAATTATTTGGCGGCCCTGGAAAGGGACGTTTGATTTGAATGTTGGTATGATGTAAGGCAACGGTGGTGCTGGCTATAGTGATGGTGTTGATATGATAGACCAGCTGGAAACCATTATCCTTTTCGCGTTATAGATTGTTCAGGGTCTGTTTGGGAATTCAAAGTCAACACTTAATTATATTTTTGATAGTTGACAGTCGCGAAAATCTCCAACTGATTGAAGCAAAAATCTCGAAAATCTATCGAGAAATGTTCAAACTGTTTCAGTTATTTTCATATTTTCATTTGACCTCTACCCTTGCCGTAAGGCGTTACTCTAGTCTGATCAAAAAGAGTGGGTGTGGTCCAAATAGATCGTTAGACCAGCATTAGAAAGCAATTATGTTAGAAAATTATTTTGTACACTCTCTGGAAAGCATTTGGTGAAGAATCAAAACGTTGTCCGTGATAAGGAATTTCTTGATATTTACCGGAACGCAACAAATATATTACAAATATATATTTGTCTATATAAAATGGCAATCGTTAAACCTTTAGGTTGGTGCAAATATCTCAAAAATAAATCAATCAAGAAACGATCGAATTATTAGCGTCCGGTGTTTCAATTTTTTTTGACGGCGGCCATTTGTAAATTGTACACAATTCTCAAGGTATGCAACGAAGAGAAAACTAAAATTATTATAGCCACCACTGTCTTCCAATTGGTTAGAACATAGAAAGTAATTTTAGATAAATTTAAATCATACAAACTCTCTTGAAACTGAATTCGTCGTCCTGAAAAGGACGGATTCAAAATGGTCCGCATTTGAATTAAAACTTTCTCGGTCTTTTGAAGAATCAGGTTATTTCACTCGTTGCACGTTGGCCTTACCAAAAGATGGCTAGCAGCAAGATCACACACACAAGCACCTTATTTCGCTCGTCATGGCTGCACCCACCGGCTGGCTACAAATAAATCACTGGCTTGGGCCTAGCAAATCATTTCGTCCGTCAGCTGCCACATCGCGTTTGCATTTCGCTCCGCAATTAACTTGTATATTTACCTTTTTTTTTACCTTTTGACAACGTCGCGTGCGGGTCTTACTGGCCTTTGTAAATCGAATCGCGTAGAACATTTTATAGAAAAACTAATCATGCCGTGTGGTGTTAAATCGTGCAGCATTAGCGACGACCGCTTTCTATGGAAGTGCTAATTTTGTAACAAAAAATACCATGCTGCCTGCGTCGGTGTACATCGACAACGTGAGCATTTCATCACCGCATTTATGGTGCCTTTGTGTGCTGACTGCCAACTCATTTTACGGAAGGAAGCCGACGTGATGAAGCTGCTTCATCAACAGGAACAACTTGTGGATGCAATCCGCTTTCAAACAGACGCGAACCATCGTATTGCTGCTGACCTGAAACAATTCTGCATAGTATCAGAACTCTTCGAAAGCATTGAACACCTGCTTGAAGACGTGAAAGGAACGTTGGCAGTAACAATTGAAAATAATCAAAATATTTGGGAATTCAAAGTCAACACTTAATTATATTTTTGATAGTTGACAGTCGCGAAAATCTCCAACTGATTGAAGCAAAAATCTCGAAAATCTATCGAGAAATGTTCAAACTGTTTCAGTTATTTTCATATTTTCATTTGACCTCTACCCTTGCCGTAAGGCGTTACTCTAGTCTGATCAAAAAGAGTGGGTGTGGTCCAAATAGATCGTTAGACCAGCATTAGAAAGCAATTATGTTAGAAAATTCTTTTGTACACTCTCTGGAAAGCATTTGGTGAAGAATCAAAACGTTGTCCGTGATAAGGAATTTCTTGATATTTACCGGAACGCAACAAATATATTACAAATATATATTTGTCTATATAAAATGGCAATCGTTAAACCTTTAGGTTGGTGCAAATATCTCAAAAATAAATCAATCAAGAAACGATCGAATTATTAGCGTCCGGTGTTTCAATTTTTTTTGACGGCGGCCATTTGTAAATTGTACACAATTCTCAAGGTATGCAACGAAGAGAAAACTAAAATTATTATAGCCACCACTGTCTTCCAATTGGTTAGAACATAGAAAGTAATTTTAGATAAATTTAAATCATACAAACTCTCTTGAAACTGAATTCGTCGTCCTGAAAAGGACGGATTCAAAATGGTCCGCATTTGAATTAAAACTTTCTCGGTCTTTTGAAGAATCAGGTTATTTCACTCGTTGCACGTTGGCCTTACCAAAAGATGGCTAGCAGCAAGATCACACACACAAGCACCTTATTTCGCTCGTCATGGCTGCACCCACCGGCTGGCTACAAATAAATCACTGGCTTGGGCCTAGCAAATCATTTCGTCCGTCAGCTGCCACATCGCGTTTGCATTTCGCTCCGCAATTAACTTGTATATTTACCTTTTTTTTACCTTTTGACAACGTCGCGTGCAGGTCTTACTGGCCTTTGTAAATCGAATCGCGTAGAACATTTTATAGAAAAACTAATCATGCCGTGTGGTGTTAAATCGTGCAGCATTAGCGACGACCGCTTTCTATGGAAGTGCTAATTTTGTAACAAAAAAATACCATGCTGCCTGCGTCGGTGTACATCGACAACGTGAGCATTTCATCACCGCATTTATGGTGCCTTTGTGTGCTGACTGCCAACTCATTTTACGGAAGGAAGCCGACGTGATGAAGCTGCTTCATCAACAGGAACAACTTGTGGATGCAATCCGCTTTCAAACAGACGCGAACCATCGTATTGCTGCTGACCTGAAACAATTCTGCATAGTATCAGAACTCTTCGAAAGCATTGAACACCTGCTTGAAGACGTGAAAGGAACGTTGGCAGTAACAATTGAAAATAATCAAAATATAAGCAGAACAGTCAGTCAGCAATGATGTCATGTGACTTACATATACACACAACCACGGCCGGCATCAACGAATCGGATTCCACGATGGCGCAAAGAATTACAGAACATTTTGACGAACGGCTATTAAGCATATTAAATGACATGGCACTTTTATCCGAAAGATGCCAAATCGTCACCACCTCCACTCTACTATGATGACTCAAAGCTTCGGGAAATTCTGGAAGAAGTAAAATTCGTGTCTGGAGCTGTTTCTAGCCTTCAGATCAATGCAACCAAAAATACAGAGCCACATCAGAAGACCCTGGAAGAAGAATTAGCAGAAAGATCGTCGGTTATGATTACTGTCATTTCGAAAGAACATACCTGGATGGCGATTTTGGGTCATAAATGGCATTGGAAGCAAGACTGGTCCAAAGTAGACGCCAAACAGCGGGCTCGTAGGCTACGGGAAAAAGCTGCTGAAAATGCCAAACGCATCGAAAAAAATCAGTGGGGTTGTGTACAAGACACGACCGGTTGACGTAGACTACGTTAAACCAAGTGATGCATTATAATGTCAGGGAAATTCTGTGTGGCTATTATTAGCGTTAAGAGGGTTTCAATTATTCGTGCCGGTCGCTTACCTTTACCGATAGAAGCAGTTTAAGTCACAATATGACGGGTGCGGCTCTTATGGGACATTAGACCAGCGTCTTGAAGCCAGTATGTAAGCAAATTCTATTGTACGCTCTTGAGATATTATTTGGTGGCCCTGAAAAGGGCCGTTTGGTTTTATCAAGTCAGTATGTGGGAAAATTCTCTTGTACACTCTTTATAACTCTTTGGTGGCCCTGAAAAGGGCCTTTTGATTTAAATGATGACACCCCAGTAAACACAAGATCGTATATAATAACGGATATGAGTATAACGTGGAGGCGATATGCGTACATTCAACATGGAGTTAAATGAGCGAATGAACGTATATCGCCTCCACGTTGTACTCATATGCGCTATCATATGCGATTTTGTGTTGACTGGGACGGCCACGGTTGCACGTTTTACGATGGGCTATCTTTAAGGCCTAGAAGATAGTTGAGGATCTGTTAGGGAATATAAAATTATTAAATTAATGATAGTTTTAACTAGTTTTAGCACCAGGTTAAATGCGTACCTAAAATATGGTCTTTGGTTTTCTTGTGAAATTATTATTCATGTTTCTATGTGAATATCAGGTAAATTAGTGAATCCATTATGGCTAAAACGTTAAGGAAATCGAAATATATATAAATATTTTGGATCTTGCAGAAGAAAGAGAGTGAGTTTAATAAAATATCATTATTCTTTGCAATGGGTATGGGAGAAAAGGTTGGTTAATATATAATAAATTCTTATAAATATAAAATAAACATCTGAGAAAATAATCACGCATTAAAACATGTTCAGCGCATTATTTGTATCGATATCATGTGTATGTTCGTATGACGTAAAAGCACGCGGCGCATGTAATCACCAGAATACAATTAATACTATGTTGAAATTTATTAAGACAGGGAGCGATAACATAGAGCGATATTCAATTGCTACGATGACATGCACTTTGTCAAATTGATTTAAATTTATTAAATATCAATTTCCTACCTCGAGTTGAAGGACCTTCTCCAGCGTCCCAACTAGTTGTTGGCAACGCATTACCTCTTGCTGCTTTCAATTTCGCCCGATAACTACGAGCTCGCTCGGCATCGGTGCATGGTCGTTTCGGAGGATTTCCCGTATGTTCGCTCTTTATGCGCTTCCTGAATCTGCGCAAGCGTTCTGGATCAAATCGGTTAGGCATTCTCACTTTCACTATGTTTCTCAAAAAGTTTTTCTTCCTAGAGGTAGGACTCTATCCAACGCGAATCGTTAACACAACAGAACAACTGTTTATAACACACTACTAATTGGAATTTACAGAGAATGTTGGTTCGGAATATCATGTTCGACATCGAAAATGGTGTCTGTGATAGGGAATTTGTGTGGTTTAAGGTATGCGACGAAGGGAACACAAGTTTTGCTAATACCACTGGCTGCAAATCGACAATTTGAAACGAAAATCCTAATCAAACAAACTCTCAAGCTGAGAATATTAAATTGAAAGTAGCAAAGATGGATTTGTATCTGGTAGGATTTTTCGGTGAAAACCCGCGGTAAAAAGAACCGGCCTAGTTGCCTAGTAACGACTTGGCAAAATCCAATATGACTGCCAATCGACCGAAATGTAAGATTAACTCTTATTCAAATAACTCTCTTAAATTAGAAATTGAATTGATTTATTGATTCATCGCGGGTTGCGCCAACCAGCTAGGAAATTTTTTTCACCGACGGAGAATTGTCCTGCTCGCCTTCCATGGAGGCTCTCCCGCAAACAGTAGCGTTTTTGCAGTCGTGACGAACAAATCGGCACTAGATTAAATGGCGCACAAACCGAACGAAATATTAATTTAATTCTTATATAAACAACTCTCTGAACTGGATTGGTTGTCCTCAAAAGGACAGATTATTTATTAGTGAGTTGCGCCAACCAGCTGGGTAAAATTTTCTCGACGGCTCGCCCTCCATGGAGGCGTTTTTGCAGTTGCGGCGAACGAATCGGCACCATGATGTTAGGCGCACAACCCAAACGAAATTAATGTTTAATTCTTGTACAAACAACTCTTTTAATAAAATTGGTTGTCCTCAAAAGGACAGATTATCAATTTATGGATTGCGCCAACCAGCTGGGTAAAATTTTTACCGACAGCTTTAAGATTAGTTCTTTAATAAACAACTCTTTTATTTTAATTTATTGTCCTCAAAAGGACAGATTATTTCCACCTACTGCTGCAGGCCCCCAAGGACGCTTTCCCCTAAACAGCAGCGTTTTCGAAGTCGCGGTGAAACAATCGCCACGATGAGGTAAGATGGCGGCTTGCACAAACCGACGCGATTGTCCGCCCCCATAATCCGCCATTTTACCTCATCGCGACGATCGCTGTTTGGGAGAGCCTTGGTACTTACCACCACCAGCTGCTACGCGACCACCATCTGCTACGCGACTACCAGCTGCCTCTGCGACCAGCTCCGCTGCCGGACGAATGAGGCAGCTGCGATCAACTGCCTGCGACCAGCTGCCTGCGACCAACTACCAGGGACCAGCTCCGCACAGCTTCAATGCTGCCAAACGAATGAGGCAAATTTTTCCTAAGTGTGCGTTTTATACCGGTCTCAGCTGCATGCGAGACGTACATGGAGAGACGAATGACATGATTGGTTAAAGTCCCTCTCTAATACAAAGAAGAAGAAGATGATGCAAGACGTTCGTTGCTTCGATTTGAAAACTGTGATAGGAAATTTGGTAAATTTACTCTGCAAAATGACATTATAGGACATCACCTTATATTTGCGTCATTTTCAATAGTTTACTATTGTTTGAGAATAATGTCTGACAATTGAATTGGAGCGCGGTAAAATTTCCGACCGATTGAGGAAGAAATCATGTAAATCTATCGTGGATTATTTGAGTTATTCGCGTACAAAACGTACGGTTTTTCGTGACGGTCGCAATATTTTAGATTTTCATTTGACACCCTACCCCACCTTTGCTCACCGAACAACTATCATCAGCCGGAATTGATCATCCACCACTTTTGGACCCAATGCGGCCGCCTATAGTCAGACTGACGGAACAATCAGCATCTGGCGACCAACGCTTTCTGAAGGCGCGACTACGGGACCCTAAAATTTTGGACTTAGTGCGGACATACCTTTCGTTCCTACATGACCAACCACCTTCCGTATGCATTCGCGGAATCACAAAAATTGAGTGCAACATTAATGCTAGCAGCCGAAGGACTACCAACAGACATAAAATTCTTGCGCGAAATTTTCCTGGACGTACATGCAGAACTAGGAATCCCACGCAATGACGCCTTGGCAGACCTTCAGTCACATCGAGCGTTCCTGTCTAGGGAGCGTACAGAACGACTGCAGCGTAGTAGGGAGGCCGCCCTGAAATTTTATAACCCTTCAAATTTTCGGAAACACTAACACGCCCTTTGGAAGAAGTATCATTTAATAGTATATGAAAGTATAATTAATCCTCCAAAACTGTCTTCGCCTTCTCAACAGAATGCGACTGAAATTTTGGTATATTGCCAAAATTTCAATCTGCAAGAAAAGCCCAACCAAAATGAAAGAAATTCAACAAAAACTTCTAGCTTCTTCTTTCAACGTTATTCTGGCAACCAAAACAAGCTGGGATGAAAGCGTAAAAAGCGAAGGAAATTTTGGAAATAAATTTATTGTATTCCGGCGTGACTGTAATTTGCAACATAGCAATAAAAAATCTAGAGATGGAGTTCTCATTACTATCAATGCAGACTTTACTTCTCAAGAACTAAAAACTCTCAAGCACAAAGAATTTGAGCATGTCTGGGTTAAAGCACTCATTGCTGATGAAACACATATTTTTGCATCTGTGTATTTTCCACCCGAACATGCCAATAAACAATCTTTCGAATTATTTTTTATTATTATTATCACGTCAAATATGGAACCGGAAGTAAAACTGCATATTTATGGTGACTTTAATAAACGGAATGCGAACTTCATCCCTGACATCGAAAATGAATCAATTCTACTCCCAGTCGTAGGCGAAGACGAAACTCTACAATTCCTGTTCGACCAAATTTCACATTTTGGCTTGCACCAAAATTAATCATATAAAGAATCAGCAAAATGCTTTTTTAGACCTCTTATTTACGAACTGCACTGAAGACTTTTGTGTGAGTACTTCATTGTCACCTTTATGGAAAAATGAAGTATTTCACACAGCAATTGAATATTCAATCTTCGTACATAATACTCACATCCCCAGCGACTGGGATTTCGAGGAAGTGCCGGAATATCAAAAAGCAAATTACGAAGAAGCAAAACGTAGACTATGTACAATAAATTGGCAGAACATAATAAGTATTGAAGGAAATGTCAACACTGAAGTAGGCAAATTTCATTCAATTATTCAGTACCTTATTTCAGAAACTGTACCAATGAAAAAGAAGAAGGCGAACCCAAAACAATAAATTACCAGTCTGGTTCAATCCACATTTGAAACATTTAAAGAACAAAAAACAAAAAGCACACAAATTATATAAAAAGCAAAACTCTAGCACAAATTTGCAAAACTATTATGACATATGCAACCAACTTAACACGGCCATTAATTCTGCACATGAAGAATATAATCGTAAAGTCGAAACTGAAGTCAAATCATGTCCCAAGAATTTCTTCAATTATGTAAAAACGAAATTGAAAAATAGCAATTTCCCCCCAAGAATGCATTTTGACGGAAATGTAGGTGATAATCCTTCTGAAATCTGCAAGCTTTTTTGCCAATTTCTTCCAAGAAGTATACACTACATTCTCCGAAGAAGACCGTGATCGCGACTTCTTTGCATTCATTCCTGAATTTTCCAACAATATATCTGTAAATCAATTACCTCCTCACGAAATTCTCAATGCACTAAAAAACTTGGATGCTTCTAAGGGACCAGGCCCAGACGGTATTGCACCCGTATTTTTAAAGAACCTTTCAGACGAACTTGCCCTTCCTTTAGAACTTCTCTTTAATATGTCTCTTAAGAGCGGAACATTTCCCACCATTTGGAAATCTTCTTATTTGGTTCCGATTTTCAAATCAGGCACGAAATCAGACATCCGCAACTATCGTGGAATTGCCATTATCTCTTGCATCCCAAAACTTTTTGAATCTCTCGTGAATGAACATATTTTTCAGCAAGTAAAAAATCAAATTACAAGCAAACAACACGGCTTTTTCAAAGGTCGCTCAACCACTTCTAATCTTCTTGAATTTGTAACTTTTATTTTGAATGCAATGGACAGTGGCAAGCACGTAGAAGCACTTTACACTGACTTCAGTAAAGCCTTTGACCGAATCGACATACCATTATTACTCTTCAAATTGCAAACAATTGGAATGGAGCCTGGACTGTTAAATTGGCTGCAGTCATATTTAACGCATCGCGAACAAATTGTTCGCTTTCAAAATAAACTTTCAGAACCTATCTCTGTCACCTCGGGGGTCCCCCAAGGTTCACATTTAGGCCCACTTCTTTTTATTTTTTTATTTTGTACATAAACGACATTTCCTACATACTTAAAAAAATCCAAATACTGATATATGCAGATGACATGAAGCTCTTCATGGAAATAAACAATTCTAGTGACGCAGAAGAATTCCAGAACGAAATTAACTTATTCAACACATGGTGTAGCAAAAGCTTACTTCAACTTAACGTGAAAAAATGTAACTCAATAGTATTTAGCAGAAAAATCGAAACACCTCGTACGGAAATATTTTTAGGAAACCAAAAAGTAGAAAAATGCAAAATAGTAAGGGACTTAGGCATTACCCTAGACTCTAAACTCACTTTTGTAGAACATTACAACACTATTATAAGTAAAGCAAATAGCATGCTGGGCTTCATTAAGAGGTTCAGTCACAATTTTCAAGATCCATATACTATTAAAATATTATACATTACATATGTCAGGCCAATTCTGGAATACTGCAACCTAGTATGGAACCCGTACTGTTCCATACACGACGAACGCATAGAATCCGTCCAAAAGCAATTTCTTTTATATGCCCTAAGGAAATTGAATTGGACTGTATTTCCACTGCCATCTTATGAAGCACGCTGCATGCTTATCAATTTACAGACACTTAAAGAACGCCGCGAATCTGCAATGCTTTTCTACGTCAATGACATTATTTCACAACGCATAAAATCAGAAGAACTACTCTCGCAATTGAACTTTTATAGTCCCAGTCGGCATCTTAGAACACGGAAATTATTCTTAGAAAAGTCGTACAGAACTAATTATGCAAAAAATGGCCCCATTAATCGAATGATGCGCCAGTATAACTTACATTGCGAAATCATCGGCATCACTATGTCTAAAGAACAAGTAAAATGTCGTCTAAAAGACAACAGAAATAATGTATAGTATGTAAGTAGAACATTGTAACCATTGTATGTAGTCTACATTGCTTGACGAAATAAATAAATAAATAAATAAGTTCAGAAGTGCAATTTTAAATAAACTGTTCTGCTCAAATGCTGAAATGCAAATTGAGCCTTTGATGTCTGTCATGTTGCTCCAGGCTTTTACATGGTTTTGGAATGCAAAGATGATTCCAAAGCGTGCTGAAATTATTAATAAAATGAGAATGGAAGATATACAATATGATTTAAAGGTACGCGATCTTGAATTGCACCCCCTCACTTCGCTATTGCCAGATTGACAACATTACCCACACACTACCAAAATGTCATGTATATTTCTGTCCCCTGAGACCAACACCTGCAAGCGTCCTTTAGCAAATAAGAATGAGATGAAAGAGATGAGAAAATAAATTCAATTAAACACATCTTTCGTCGAATTGCGTATGTGTCAGTTTTAGGAGACATAATTTTACACGAAATCTCTCTTTACGTTACAAACATGAATTACGTCTCGTGTAAAATTCATAATTTCTAAGTGTACAGGCTACGCCAACCAGCGTCTCCATGTTTCAGCTGGCAGTCTTTTCTGATCATATGACTCGTGGAGGCGTGAGGTAGGAACTTGTGAGGACCAGAGGTCGGTTGCACCCTCCTTCGAAGTTGTCAACTCACCATTTGAAGCCCTACTGTTCAAAACCTCATGAGTGGAGTCAAATTTAAAATCAGAAAATTCGGGAAATAAAGTTGCTCTCATTCATTTTTTTTTTTAAATAATTTGAAACTTGAATTAAATGATACAGTTGTTTTTAATTTTTTTTTTTTTTTTTATTTCATGCTATGAGAAAAAATGTGTTGCCAGTTAATTTTCGATACAGTCCTTAATATACGATGAAACTTACCTTCTGCCCTTTCTCTTTGCATCCGTCATTACGTACAAAGGAACGTCGTCATCACCATCATATCATACTCATCAAAATTCAAGTTTTTTTTTTTGGTTTATAATTAAATCACCAGTCGGAATATATTCGTTAAGGTGATGGTTGCAAGAATCTTAAAATGGCTGACAAGATTAGTTTTATCCTTGTTTTAACAAACGCCAGTTAATACGTGTGTTTTTAAAACGTACACCCAAAAAAAAATTCACATAATCACATATACACTAGAAATTCACTTAACTTTCATGTGATTCAGGAAGTGGAAAATGCATTGCAAAATCCAGTGAGTCTTATGTGTCCAATGAAATGTAAATGATTAGTCAAGAAGAATTTATTTTTTATGTGGGTGTATTTTTTCAGGGTGGCCACAGACTCGGGAAAATCGGGAAATTCGGGAAAAATGCGGGAATCCAAAATCATCGGGAAATATGCGGGAATAAGTCGGGAATTTCAAAATCCATCGGGAATTTTTGTCATATGGAAGGAACCATACTCACACCTTTTTCAAACTATTCGAGTAGCGTTTTTGTCATCTACTCGGTTCAACGATCTGATTAACGGAATGAAACAGTGTTTGACATTGGCATGTGCATCATTTTCTGCTGCCTTTATTCAGCCTGTTCAAAAATGTACTGCCTAGAAAATCTGGCTGCACTGCTGTGACAGGTGAGGTTTCGCACATGACTTATTTTTGTTTGTATTTTACTTGACTGGAACTCCTTTTGTGATACTTTTGACTTAAGCATCGCTATTGTATGCATTACTGTAAATTTCAGTGCAATGGTTAACTTTGCAAGTTTTTTACAATATTTTTTTCATTTTATATGCTAGACGAGTTTTCTCCAACCTGGGGTGGTAACACTGCGATTTTTTTTAAAACATCATAAAGTCTCAGTCCGTTTGCATCGACTAACATTTGTTACTGCAGTGGACATAAACCTATTATGCCAGTCACCTTACAGCAAAAACAAAGACACCAAATGCATCAGACATTTTTTTTATAAACCAATGCTTTTAAAAAAATGAGCTGTGCATTTTTCAACCCCTGTTAAATAGACTAAATCCGGAAAAAATTGCGAAATGGGTGAATCGGCTTTTGTAAACAAACATTTGAATCGACGTTTTTTTAACGAACAAAAGCTCAATTTGAAAAATTAAGACCACAATTGGCTAGCAGAAGCTTTCTTTTACCCGATTGTGAGCTTAGTTCAAGAAATTGAGCACCTTTCCTCGTGAGAAATCGACGATTTAAATGTTTGTTTCGCCAATTAATCTTGGAAAAATAAGGGAAATGGGATGATGTGTTGTGATTAAATTAAGGAGAAGATGGAAAAAAATGGTGAAAAATTTTTTTTTGGGGGGGGTGTTGGGGGGGAGGGGGAGAAGAAAAGGTGATGGGGGGGTTGGGGGGAGGGGGAGGAGGAGAAAAAAGGGGGAGAAAAGGGAGGATGGGGGGGTTTGGGGGGTTAATTAGGGCTATTCACATTAGGCCGGGCCGAGCCCCGGTCGGGACACGACCGAGTTATGCTGCGAATTGATTGTTTGAGTGCAGTATGCGACCGTTCACATTAAAGCACCGGGCCGTGTTCGTGGTCTCACCGGTGTTTGACCGGGCTGGTAAAAAATATTTCTTGGCAACGATATTTTTGACAGCTCGGTCTCAGCACGGCTGGAAGCATGCGCTTTAATTTATATGTAGTTGTGAGCGATCTGTAGAAAACTTATTTGGTGTTCCTAAGCTAATTTGATTTGCGTTTTAAATTTGTCTTTACACAAATGATCCGAATGTTTAGCGCAAATTGTCATTGCCGGGAACACAATTTTAAGGTGAATTGCTGCTCCGTGTATTTTTTTTTCCTATCTTTTATCTCCTTCTCTCGCAAATTTTCCTCGCTATTTCAAATTGATAAATCTCGATAGTTAGTGAATGAACATCAAATAGATCTATATCAGATTTCTTACAACAAGTAAGCATACAAACTGATGTGATTAAATATCCAATATCTAGTACAGATTCTGAGTTATATCAATTCTAAATTTTGAGGTAATCGTTGCCGTCGAAAATGCTTCAGCCCTTAAAGTAAATGTTTCAAAGATTCTACCAATTTCACCCATGTTTTAAAAAGACTTGAGCAAGGCCTTCGATATGAAAGGCTAGTTATTTATTTTTGTTTAACTTTATCTAGGGTAAATGGCCCAAGTGTGTAGGAACGGACTTATTTTATAAATTTAAAATCAAATAAACTTTAAGAATATCAACATTTGCTCTCAATTTTCCGAGGAAAATGTTCATTTGGCAATTGAATTTACATTTGAGATTGAAAAGCTCCTCCATAAATAGGAATAGGTGTTCTTATAGTTGCGGCGGTATTTCATAATTCTTGTTCCTATAGTACGGCTGTTTAATGTAAATAACCATCTTTTCTGCCAGTGGCAATTAGCAAACACCTTTCAAAAAGAAACATTGTAACTGACAGACGGCAGCACAAGGGTTTACGATGCGAAAGCGCTCTCAAAGACAATACAATGTTTAGGAAATATTTCTACTTTAACTAAATTAACGGTTTAAATGCATTATGTCATAACTTAAATTGATAAGTTAACGATTATAAATGCATGATGAGTAACCTATCAACTTTATTTCTTAAGATAACTTTCTAAGTGTGTTTATATTGTTGTTGCATTAGTAGTTCAGAACATTTTACAGGTTTTCTATACCAGGGTTTCAGTCATCCGTTCAGTTTTCCGAAAGTAAAATTGACAGCGCCCATTAGTTTGCGTGGGAACCTTACAAATTCCAATTTTATTTTTCGTTCTTTTCAGGTGGATACTGCTGCAGAAATTTCTTTTCGATTCTTTACTTTTCCGTTTCAATGAACGGAATTTAACATGGGATTGAGATAGAAAAAGAAATTTCTTTCGAACACGATACCGACCTTATGAAGGGCGGACTATTCGTGATTTAAAAAAATGATTGCCATCCTACGATGAATCAAACAATTGAGCAGTTGAAGGATCGGTTTCGTTTTCTAATAATGTTTGCTCACGTTAAATAACTACAACAAACATTACTAACTATTCCTGTCACGTGTATATCGTTTTATTTCAAGTAGAATGAATTGCAAAGTGATGAGATTAATATAGGTACATCTTCCCTATGTGCGAGTGAACGCTGCAACAACAAAAACAAAAACAACTGAGATCCGTTGATGTTTGCGTGAAATCTACATCATAGAATCCCGGAACAATCCCGGTACAGTGTGAAGTAAACAAAACATACCGGCCGTGAAATAAAAGCTTTTCGATTCCGGCCCGGGCACGGCCCGGCCTAATGTGCATAGCCCTTTATAGTTGATGCGGTAGCCGATAAGATGCTGGGGCCAAAGTTGAAGTTTGTCATCATGTGTGGGGGGTTGGGGGGGTGGTTTCCCAACCGCATTTCAATAAATTTTTTTTGGGGTTTGAAAATTTTTTGTTTTTATTTTAAATAATTAATTGAAAAAAAATGGGGGGGGAATTCGGCCGGCCGTTTTTTGGAGGTTTGCGCAGGGAAAAGAAAAGGAAAAAAAAATTTCCGAGAAATACGTTTTGGCATTACGCAACGACAGTCGATCTTTTTACTTTGGTTTTCTAAAGTAGCTGCTCAACTAAACCCAATAAAATACCCTTTAAGATGAAATGGGAGGGAGTTCTAAGAATTATAGGTTAGGTTAATTATCACTTCACGTTTGTGAGACTAAACATTACAAACAAAACAAACAACGCTCAAATTACTAACCAATGGATGCTCCAGTGGAGCAAACTATTCTTGAAAATTTCACGCCTGAAGTTTTAATAGTATTTGAGGTCTGTGCTCAGAAAACTTATCGCGTTACGTCTTCTGTAATAACTCGCATCAAGGACATCGCTAAAAGGCGTCTGGAGCTGTGTCTGGACACGTTCGTAGATAATGACTATTTCAGAGCTGCAGTAGCTTAAAAAGTTAAAGAACTGATTGGTTATTCCAAGAAGGATCTGCCAAATTTGAAAAGGCGCTCATCCTGTCGCACGAAAATGTGACCGTGGAGCGAGGATTTTCAATAAATGAAAAGTGTCTGGTGGTGAACCAAACTGAAAAGAGTTTGGTAGCTCAGAGAATTGTCTTTGAACTGTCAACAACGTTGAAATCACGACGTCCTTGATACAATATGATGTACATCACTTTGTACTCGAAAACCTCGAATGCTTTACTATTTTTCTTCGATGTTTATGCTTCTAGAAACTTGAAAGGTCAATGACTTACATAGAGCGATTTTTGTTCTCATTTGCAAAATTAGAGACCAAAGCAGGTTACACAATATGCAAGAAGCCCGATTGGCGGCTGTGACCCGTCATTTTGCCTAAATAAAACAAGTCAGATTTTTAGATTGAATAATTTCCTCGAAAACTTCAAAAATACCTATTAGTCCAATTTATATTAACTCATTTTCCCAGTCGGGAAAATTAGGCAAAAATGCGGGAAAAAATCGGGAAAAATGCGGGAATTTTTAATTTAAGATTGTGTGGCCACCCTGGATATTCATATTAAAGTCACTTATTCTAGTTTTGGGAAAATATATGCATGTGTTTCCAGTAGTAGTTAAGTGAAATATGTTTTCAGTGTACCTCAGGTTGAGTACACCCAAAAAAATTCACATAATCAGTGGAAAATATCCACTAGAAATTCACATAACTTTCATGTGATTCAGGAAGTGGAACATTCTTTGCAAAATCAAGTGAATCTTATGTGTCCAGTGAAATGTAAATGATTAGTCAAGTAGAACTTCTTTTTCTATGTGATGTTCATGTAAAAATCACTTATTAATATCTACATGTGTTTCCAGTAGTAGCTAAGTGAAATATTTTTTCAGTGTACCATATGATTATGTAATAGCCGGAATTGATCCCAAAACTGTCATTGGATCGAACTTGACATTCAAATTGATCGATGAATGGTACAACAACTAAAACACATTTTTTCAATCTAGCCAAATGTCAAGCAAACGCAATGACATTGTTTCCTATCGTAGTTCAATTATCCGTTTAATCTCCGTCTAAGCCGTCTAAACCAATCGCCAGCTTATGCCAGTAACTCGATAAGTCCCACGATTTCATACCGTATTGCACCACTCCATGCCACACGACGAGCTAGGCAGCAAATCCCATTAGGGCGTTCGATATTTCGCGTGGGAGATTCTTACAAGTGGGATCAAGCCATTTCAACTAAAATCCATAACAAGCCCGACGTATGTGTCCGTATGCAGCGATATCTAGGCGTAACGGTTCGCGTGTACTAATGCGACACTTGAATTACATCAACCTGTGCTTGCTTGCCACCGACCGCCACCTTATTTAAGCAGCGATTATGAATGATTTCTCTACGCTGGTTTTAAGTGGCTTTGGAAATTGTATGATTTCTCGAAATAATGCGTCGTTTCGCCCGCCACAACGTGGAACGATCCATGAAAACTGTTTTAACACCATTGCAAGATTAATTAAGGGCGCTAACATGCAGATCCAATTACACCACCGTCACCGGTAACAAACTGGTTACTCCCTTCTTGCGTTCGTTTTATGTTTTTGCGGTTCAGCATTCAAAGATTCGCATCAAGTTTTTAATGCAATTCTCTTTTTATTCCTTTCAGAGTGATTCTGTTAGTTACTTCTTAGACGAATTAGACCGGATATCAAGGTTAGACTACGTTCCCACACATCGTGATATACTGCACTGTCGCAAAGCAACCAAGGGTGTATTTGAATTTACAATTAGAATACAGGTAATAAATTGTCTTCCTCTACACCAACAATCCACCCGACTGCAACGTCTCGTTTCATTTGAATAATCCCATTGCAGAACATTCCATTCGTGTTTGTCGATGTTGGCGGCCAGCGAACGCAACGGCAAAAGTGGACCAAATGTTTCGACTGTTCGGTGACGTCGATCCTGTTCCTTGTTTCAACGCCCGAGTTCGATCAGGTCCTGGCAGAGGACAGGTAAGTACTGCCATTCCTAACCGCAACTAAGATTCACCAAATCCACCCTCCCGTCCAACAGGAAAACCAACCGCCTCGAGGAGTCCCGGAACATCTTCGACACCATTGTCAACAACACCACGTTCCAGGGTATCTCGATTATCCTGTTCCTAA